>JAPZDY010000011.1:888069-901989 GCA_029783645.1 Ctenochaetus hawaiiensis
AATATCCTGCCACTATGTATTTTATATTTATTAGCTGTTTGCAGACAGAGAACATTGTTTCACATACAGGGTTGTGAAGTCAGACAGTACTGAGAAAAGGGCTCATGACAGAAAATATTCCTGTGTGAATCAGGGTGAACTGGTTAACAGATGGTATTTATATTGCGCTTTTCTAGTCTTTCTTTTACACAAAGCACTTTCCAACACAAGCCAGCATTCATCCAATCGCACACACACATTCACACACTAACGGCAAGTGGCTTCTCTACAAAAGCACAAGCCACCCATATGGAACTCATACACACACTTTCACACACAACGATACAACAGCAATCGATAGCAATGTCGGGTTCAGTATCTTGCCAAAAGACACTTTGCCATGCAGCCTCAAAGAATCAGGGACCAAACTACAAGGCTTCTTATAAGTGCACAACCTGAGCCATGCTCACCTGCCTGGTGCTGTCAGAAATTTTGGGGAGAAAAGCAGGCTGAGTCAAAGGGATAACCACTCACTCAAATCACTTTTATCACAACTATGGGTTAGGCAAGGTACCTTTAAATTATAAAAAAGTTAAAGGAATATTACTTTCCAAAGAAAAACTATTTGCTGAGGGTACATAAAATATTGTGTAAAGCCTTGTTCGTACAATTTATTTCTATTTTTCTTCTGTTCAAATTTTTTGGTACATAAACATGTTACTCAAAAGTACATAGGAGTCTATGTGATTTAATAACTAATATTTTTCTTTGAATTTATGTGTTATGCAAAGATGTCTTGATGGATTCATTAACCCTGCATAAAGTGTTGAAAGAAAATGTACATGTAGCTGAGTAATAAGTTAGTTGCCGAGTTTACCAGGAGGTTGGACTGGTGAGTGAGGCAGGGACATGAAAAGTCTAGTAGCTGCTGTCCCTTTTCTGGTGAGGTGGGGCAGTCAGGGACCCAGAGGTTATGTGAGCTCAATGCTACACGCTGACGTCCTCCATGAATAAAATGATTATCTCAAGGCTGGATGCTAATGACAGGAACATAGGACCTGAACTATGATGATGGACATCAGAATGACGGGAAAAAATTCCTCCTTAACCCCACTCCCTCTCCCTCACACATGCACACCCACACACACATGGCACAGTAACAATCCCACCAAGAACAAGGTATTTAAATAGAGGCAGGTCCAGATACAGGTTGCAGATCAATTCCAAGCCAAAGAACCACAGAGCACCAAAGAGAAAATATTAAAATCTCCTATCATAAACTTCAGCCATGAAACAGCTCCAGGTAAGAAATCTACCTTTATGTGAATGGTGTTTATTACTGAGGGATGTTTTTGTCTGTGACTGCTTGGCTGGCCTCTACAATCCACTAGTAATGATTTTAAAGGATATTTTCTCATTAAACTTGGTTTTATGACTTTGATAGAGGTAATACAGAGAAAGTCTGAGGATTACTGAAGTGATGATAATTCATCTTTATGCATCATGAGTATCTATACTTATCTGTAGGCCAAATATGACTAAATATATCTGTTTTAAACAAACTTTCAAATTTATGTCCAGCCAAAAGTAGAGCTGTATATTACTCAGGAGTTGCTTGAAATTCTCAATAGTTAAATGAAGTCTAAAAACAAGAAGTGTTACAAGGATTTAAAATGAAATATATTCTAAAATGGACAGTCAAAACTGTTATTTGAGTAGGGAACTATCAGTTTAGAGAATATGCTTTTATATTACTAGACAGTTTCAACACTGTGCTATGGCCATATTCTGGCAAGCATGAAAAGGTGGTGAAGTTCAATACAGAATCGAGACAAACCTAGCCTTTATCAAATACAGTATGAAGTATCTCACAGTCAATGTTGTTACACACAGAGAAATCAGTTAACTCAATCCAGTTATTCTCTGTGTCCAGCTGTTGCATGTTTTTCTGCTGTACCTGCTGGCCCTCCACCAGTGTGCAGCCATGCCACTGGGCAGTCAGTGTGTGGACGAATCCTTCTGTACATACAGTCTGCAGGACTATTACAGCCAGCTTGTCAACCTGCCCAGCCACATAAATGAGCGCAGCATTGCAACCTGGAGCTATGTGTGAGTATCCCTGTCATTTACCACTTTTCATTCAGCCACTGTACTGGCTGCACATGATTTTGTCTTAACTCCATGTGACAAGAAAGGAGATCATATTCAATATAAATAATCAGTCTTTACATTGGTTGCATGCGCAAACAAGGAAAAAATACTGTGAAGTGAAAATACTGTTTGTTTTGAATGCAATTTTAAATGTTGTTTTGTTTTGTTTTTTGTAAGATTAATATTTTTACAAGTCATTTTTTAAAACAGACCCTCAAGAGGCTGTCTACCATACTGACTTTCTTAATGAACTGAACGTAACTGAATGAAAGCCTGTCTCAGTTGTTCCCTGCTCCTCTCACCAGGGAGAACATCGACTTGAACCGAGTTCCTCAAGTAATCCATGAGGCCAGCTGCCACACCAGCCATTCATGCAGGGGACTCGACAACACTTTTGGTCTGGAGACCATCCCTGTATCCTTGAGGATGCCTGTCCTCAAGAAAAACCCTCGCTGCTTCCCCACAGCAAGCTACTCTGTGGAGTTTGAGCTTATCACCATAGCCTGTATATGTGCTATCTCCAGGCACAGCTAAACATGACTGACTTAGTTCATGTAAACTTAGGTTCTTGCTGGATAACAAAAATATTTGTTTTTATAAGATGGAGAATGATGTAAAGATGGTGCTCCATGAAAAAAAAAAAACTCATAGACTGATTTTATTTTGAAGCAGACATTAGACAATCTACCATTAAATACATACTAGTTAACAGCAGTTAACAGAATAGAAATTGAAAAACATTTTACATCATTCTTTATCATTGTTTACTAGAGCTGGGTATCACCATTGAAAGTCTGAATCACTTTCATTTCATTTTTTCAACTTTAAATTGAATAAAACTTTGAAAAAAGCAAAGAAAAATCAGTTTCTGTTGCTTCTCTGTAGAGGTTTGTGAGCAGGATGTAATAGTGCATTGTTTGGCTGCACTAAAATGATGTTCTCGTTGCATTTAAAGGCAAGACTTAGGGTCATTGGATTTGATTACCAGTTCGGTGTGATTCAGTTACATTCAGTCCAGTTTAGGGATACCTTAGTTATAATACCAATTTTGCGGGGATATGAAGGAGATTTTAAAGAACTAATGATGTAAATTTTAAAGGAAACCTCCAAGCTCATTTTCGTTAAACTGATGTGTAAGATGTGTTTTTTAAATCTGCCTAGGTATAAATGAATGAGCAGGTTCTGCGGTGTGTCTAATATGCAATGATAAAATTTCATCAATGAAACGGTCAAATATAACGCCTGCATGAAGCTTAACCTCACCACGTATCAACCAGACTACAAAGCCAACAGCAAAGCCATGCCTTTTTATTATTATTGGTTAGCTTCAGTATAACAACATTATTAAAAGAATAAATTCAGAGACTTATTATCCTCTAAAATTGTTGGTCTTACTTAAAAATACACACATTTAGTTGTATTCAGTGTTAAAAGATATGATATGGCTTTCACGGAAATTTATTTTAAAATATGTGTCTTTCATGGCTCTCTCAGCCAAAAAGGTTCCCGACCCCTGCCCTAGGATGAGTTGATCAAAGTATGACCCCTGGAAATGGGCAAAAAATGGCCTAAAATTGACATGTAATTTAAAATGCTGGACTTCCTGTAGGTTGTAGAGGGGTGCTCCACGAGGCTTTTTCGCAGGTCTGGAAAGGATACATCAGCCTACCAAATTTGGTGCAGCTACGACATAGAGAAAGGGGGGACTTTGGTTTTGAAAATTGTTAGGGAGGCTATGGAGCCAATTCGCCACGCCCTTGCATGAAACCTATACTACATCGCAATTTTCGCTAGACCTAGGGGCAAACTTCCCACTTCCACATTGAAGGAAGTACAAAAACTTGCAATTCCTCGACTGACCGCTTGAGGCTGGCTCCAAAAGGGAGCAAATTCTCATTGGAGCCCTATAAAAATGGCCAACTTTAGAGCAGAAAAAAAAAACATATTTACAGCCTGGTTCAAAAAGTGTTTTTTTGTCTATAGCTTTTCTACCATCTCATGAAAACTCTGAGGGAGGTGATTTTTTTATAACTTGTTTGTTTATTTTATATTTAAAAAATTATATATCATAAATATAAATGTAGGAGCCTAAATGCAATTCTTGGATTTTTAGTTAAAAGGGGTTAATTAATAAATTAAGTTAATTTAAAAACAGTTAAAATTCACCGTAATGTAAGTTAATTGATTTAGAATGGTTTAAAAGGCCTATTTATAGGTATTTTCAGTTCATTTGTATAATACTGTCATTAGTTTATCATTTAAAATACCTTTGGATTGTTTATAATGGATAAGGATATAGTTTATGTAATATTCTTAGTGGATGGGAGCAGATAGCAGTTTTGTATTTGAGATGTTATGCACCTTTAATTGTTTTATTGAGGCTACATGAGGTAATTTAGTTTAGCAGTCGGGCAAGAGTTAGAGTGGAGCCCATACGTTTTTTTGACCTCCCTACCTCGTTAATATTTTGGACAGGATGGATGCTTAATGCGTAATTTTGTTAATTTTCTGCATCACCGTTTTATTGTTTTGTTAAAATAAACTGTATAATTCTTTACGAGCGGTCCTGTGAATTTTTTACCTGAAAGTGGATGATAACGAGGGGATTTGAGAGCGTCAAGCCAAGCTCCATTGTGTGGATATCTACAACCTTGTTCAGATTAAAACATGATGCTTAAAGGCAAGATAACTCCAAAGACTCTTTTAAACTCTTTCGAATGTTGAGAAAATGTGGAGGCCTTAAAGAGAAATGTAAGAAGTCACAAACCAATTTCTTAATCATCTTTAAAGCAGATATGAGCGACTTAAATCTTTTTGTTGTTTCTGGTGCCCCCTGAAGGCTGAAGTGTTAAAGACTATGGGTTTTTGTTGTAAGCTCCACAGCCTCCTGTCATTAAGATGTTGCTCAGTCCAACGCCTGCATTTGTTTGGCAGCAAATGGAAAAAGACAGAGCATGTTATTAGTAACGTTCTTCGTTTTTAAACACGGCTTTTTGCGAAGCAGTGAGCTAATGTATCTGTTTGTGGTAATGCTAGATTAATAACTGTAATATGACTTTGGTAAAACAAAGTAAGCTTTGTTTTAATAACATTACTGTTCGTACACACAGGTTATTATAAGCCTACAGATGACAGAGTTGGTTGCTTGGTGTTCGCTAAGGGGTCATGTGATCTCCTCTTCAACACAAAAAATAAGAATAATGTTGTTCAGCTAAAGCTAAAGTTGCTGTAACATATAGGTCAGTGGCAAGGCCAAAGTAAAATGCTCCATTGCAAGTCAGCTGTTTTGCTGCGCCCCACCTCCATTCTTTCCACATCCAGTGACAGGCATAAAAAAATGACCCTACAGAAAAGGCCAGTCTTCTCACTGATGGTCTGGTTTGCTTCTGAAGTCATGAAGAGGCATCATTATTAAAATGAGAATGTTTCATAAACCGTTAAAATGTTCCTTATAGGATGTTTGAATGTAATAATGATAATAACAATAATTAGGTGCTACTAAAACCTCAATCAATATTGTATTTTATATAATATAAAGAATTCAGTGCTAAAAAAGTATTTAAACATTTAATTTTTATTAAAATTATATATACAAGGTATTTCAAATCAACACTTAATAAAAAAAGACCCAAAACTCATTTATCACTTAATATTTATCAGGCAATGAAGACAGTAAGTGGCTGGTGGGTAAACATAACAGAGCCAATCATGTAATTTGTTAGAAACCATCAGTCAAAGCGTGTTTAATAACATTTTATGCTAATGATTTGAGTTTTTGAAACTTCATTGATTCTAATTATGTATTTGTTTGTGTTTGTCCATATGATAATGCTCTTAATTATGTCTAATGTCTTCTGTTTTTATCATTCTAATGTTGACATCTTTGACCATTCTGTATTGGAAATTTTCATGGGCTCTACCACATATCCATGAAAAAGTTCAAATACAATGCTAGACTTTATTATAATTCAGTGTGGCCATGTACTAGCGCAGAACATAAATCCATGACAAACCCTCTACAGCTCCTCCATTCTGTGCAGACTCGTGTAGGCTTTTTCCACTCCAACCATCCTTTCTACATCTGTTTACCGTTTAACTCCAAATATTTTTGTCCCTTGTATTTATCCAGGGCCTTTGGATACAGACATGCAAACAGTGGCCAGATCCAAAACAGGTGATCCCCACATGAGGAAGTCTTTTTCCGACATGTTTGCTCAGGGCCAGCTACTCACCTGTGAGGCATCTTGTGCCAAACTGATGAAGCTGCTGCTGGAGGACACCTACACATCAGGAGCTCATATCGATGTCTATGACCTCTGACACACAACACGAGCACTCACAGCCAGTTCAGGCATTCAGCCTCATTATTCATGTATGTGCCTTAAATTTAACTGAAACACTATTAATTTTTAACCTTTCAATGACTACAGTCAGGCTGCCCGTCTGAACTCTGTAGTTTGTAGCCTCTACTGTTGAATAGACCAAAGTGAGAGCATGAAGTATCAAACTGATGTTCTTCATATTAACATTCAGAACATTCCAGAACATATGTTGGCACATGCTGCAGTCTACAACATCAACGCATAGAAAAATATTAGTTCAGGACATGGTAGAAACTGCAGGACACAAAGGCATCGGTTTGTTGAAAAAATAGACCATTCCAGAGAATACTGGTTGCCATGTGTGTTGCTTTCAGCCCTCTCATTCTCAATGTTCCTCACATATTATGTTACTGTTTGCTGCTGCTAACAACACGGGTAGTCTGACTGCACAAGACACATGCCTGCCATGTCCACTGACCTGAGCCAAGTTTGAAAAAAATCATTTACATAAATCTAACAATGAGACAGACACACTCATTGGAATAGCAGTATATTATTAACAGCAGACTGTTTCTGTATTTCTAAGTCATATCTACTATAGTTACAGGCATTACAGACTCTTGCAGTTTCTCAGTTGTTTCTCAGTGTCTTTCCTCTATTCCTGTGCTTAAATGTTAATTGATATATGTTATTATTGAAATTATTGTTATGATACTGGTGATGTAAAGCTTCAGTACCTAATTTTTGAGGAAATTGTACCTCCAAAAGGCTACAAACAAAATAAAAGAATGTGGTTCATAAATTCACTCCCTATAACAGTTTTTTCCACACAGTAGTAAGCCCTGGTGGTGCCAAACAACAAGTAAACAATAAAAGAACAGGGTGCCTAAGATAAATATAAAAAACACTGAACATACTCTACAAATCTCTTTCAAAAAAGTGTGACAAAATGCTGAGGGAGTTTCAAGCTGTCTCTTGTAAATCAAGGTATATTTAGGTACAACTATTATGTTCCTTTTTATACATTATTTCACTTGTTCTTGTATTGGTTTGCAAGCACTTTTTATAGTTTTTTTTTTAAATATTTGAGTAACAAAAGTCCAGATTACTCATTAAACAGCTGGTTTAAATTAAGATCCTACCTCTTACCAAGTAGATAGCCAACCATAGTTTAGAAAAGTGGGGTGGCTCCTTGAGTGGCCAATCAGATTTCAGGCATGGCCCGCACCCACTCCCGGCCCCAGAGTACAGCCGTGGGTACATGGACTGAAATACAGTACACTGTTAAAATTTGAGATGGAGTTGGTTCATGAATAAAATTAAATTCAAGTTGTTGTTTTTTTTATCCAATCCACTGCCCTAGAATTTGTCAAATATGATGTTGATGTATAAATATTTTTAAAGAAAAGAAACTTATGTAGCGGTTGCATCTCTGCACTCTGCACATCTAAGAAGCCCATCTTAAGTTGAGTTTTGGTTTACAAGAGGCATTTATGCTAGGAGTGCCATTTGATATCCATCTTTTGCTTGCACTGACAGTTGATAAAACTCAATGCGTCAGGGCAATCACTGTCACTACCTGGTGGTTGCCTGGGAAAAATGCCTTGAAGACATGCTTGCTGCTCCGCAGGGTGTTCGAGTTGCATGGGTTAACTATTGTGGTTGTGTAGAAAAAAAGATTAGAGAGTACAGACAGAACCAAAAGAGCTATTGCACTAGAAAAATATGCGGTTAAATATAATTGTACCCACTTTGGTGTTACATGATGTTAAGTCTGATTTGTGGACTTTGCATCTGTGTTGTCATTATTCGGTTTATCTTCTGGCATATCCACCCTCACTTTGTGATTCATTTAATGATGTGTTGTATTTTCAAATCAGAATCTCTTAATCTGTTACTTTATGTTCATATTATCAGTTGATGTTTACATTTTGTTAGGTATATTCTTGTTGTGATCTGTCTCAAATATGTGTCCCATAATTTTAACTACAGTGAAGTCTGGATGTTGTAGTTTTGAGGTGCCTTACTTGTGATATCTGCTTAAATATGTTAATGAGATTCTTACTTTTCTAAATGTTTCAATAAGCAAAAAGCAACTAATGCTGCTGTAATGCTGATCCCAGCCATTTCAGTGTGTGAAAAAAAGATGTAGAAGTGTTACATTTTTTTCTCTTCCATATAAAATATGTTCACACATTTGTTTGACTTATTATTTTTTATATATATAATATTGATTCATATTTTTTGCACACCTTTTTTTTTAGCTGGTACCCCATCAGTTAAGTACACTTGATACCATATGCAGAAAAGCATTACCAATGTAATTTTCTTAAATTATTTTTTTGTCTGTTTTGTCCTTTCATCATATATCAATGAAATCTGTGACAATCTTACATACAGAAAGATCCCAGGACATAAAGCAGTCCTTTTTTAAGTATAATTTCTATAGTTCATTGATGTGAGAAAATATTTTAATGCAAGTAATAATCCATAATAATTTCTTAAATTAAAAAAAATGGGATGTGAATACTCCCGAACACATGTATTGTATTTTTTTGCACTTAGACCCAGAAAACTGGAGTGAAGCTTCAATGTTCTGAGGGTGATTTTAAAAGAAAAAGTTCATGTGATCTTCAGGATGAAAAAGGGGTTCATCCTTTTGGACACCAGAAAGGTATTTAAAGAATTCCTGTTCCTGATCTGCACATTACATTTTGATGTTTCATGTGTAAGAAAAGTACAAAAAACACCAAGCAGCAGACAGACAAAGTTAGCCAGTGGGGAGCATTCAGGAGCTTTAAAGCTGCATATGCTGCTCAGGAGTTAGTTACCCAAACAAAGCTAAAGGCTGGATGAATAAGAGACATACATCCAATTACTTGAAGGGCCAGATGGTTTGTGAGTATGAACCATGGCAGGGCCTTGGTTAGAAACTGTTTTGAAAAGAGCAGTGTCTTTCAAAAAATACTTGGCAGTTGATTGGATAAACAGTTCAATGAACCAAATAAACTTCTTGGAGAGCAAAACTCTTGCTGAAGCCAGTTGGCAGAAGAGCAATAACATGTTTAATGCCATTATTTTATTAAAGATATTCTCTTGAGAGCTGATGTAATCGCTGCTAAAGCAGCATCTATGCTAACATCTTTAGGAGCTGTCGTTGTTTTCATAGAAGCAGTCACACCCAGTGCCATTATATGAAAAGCTACACCCAACCTACATTAGGTCCCTATAGGACACTGGTTGGTCTAAAACACTTTGGTCAAGCCACAGGCAGATAACTTGAAGCCTGGAAGGATGGATTCCCATGCTGCATGATCTTGGGTGATATCCTGAACTTAGCATGATCAGTCGCAGGACATAATGCAAAATAAAAGCTAAAGTTGGGGTGTGTGTCCACTCAATATAGGCGAGTATTTGCTAACAGGTTTGCCACATCAGCTTTATGTGGTGGTATTATGTCAATCATTTGATTAAAGGATGCTCTGCTGCCCCCAAGTGACCAAAAAAAAAAAGCAAAGCACCTAACAACTGCAGCAAAGGTCTAGGCGACTGCTACTGTAGGTGCCTGTAACCACCTCTTCTGTACTTTGTACATGTGTTTAAAAAAAATACAGTAGAGAGGCTGCCACTGAATCTGAGCAGCTCCATATCCTGCCGAGCCTCTGACAGACAGCCACAGCTGCCTCGGACCAAAATACCACAGGAGGAACCAACCCAAACAAGGGGCCAACATTCAGCACAACATCCCCTGACTACCTCAACCTCCACTACCTCGCATGCACTCACAGGTCCTTCTCTTTTCCCACTGCCTCCCTCTCCACTCTGGGGAGGTGGTACAAACCCTAGAGGGGGTGAGTTTATTTTTGTCTGCAGCAGGGGTCGGGCTAAGGAGAGAGGGGGCAGGTGCTCCCGAACATTAGTGAGAATCCGATGAGATCTATCCACTCCCTGCTACTTGTTTAGTCCCTTGTCCCTCGGGCCGTCCCACCTTCAACCACTTTCTCTTCCTCTCTGTGTTTTGTTTGGCCAGTACAATGACTGTGGGGAACATGGAGAGTGCTGAGCTGTTTGATGCAGGGAAGAAAGGTCGAGGCCTAAGGGCCACCAAAGAGCTCAGCACCGGGGAAGTGGTCTTCGCCGAGGCCAGTTTCTCTGCTGTTGTCTTCGATAGGTATGAGTCTCCTGTTTTTTTGGTATAAACCAGCTGCACAGGATAAAGTCATGGTCTTTTGCATGTCTTTGTGGATCTGGCTGACATTGCAGGTGTGTTGAGCACAACAAGTCTCCTTAACTCTCTTGGCAGTGACCTCATTTCTATATACCCAATTCTCATGACACCAGCAATGAGAGAGCTGAGAAAGTGTCATGTGAACTTGAGCATGACATACTTTTGGATTCAGCTTTCAACAGCAAGGGGGGCTCTATCAAAAAGATTACCACACCTTGTAAGCTTTCAAAGCAAATACTTAAATTAAAAAGGGATAAAACATCTCTCTATCATATACCATTAACTGTGCATTGAGTCTGAAGCATATGGTTGGAAATCTTAGCAGTTATGTATGTAAAGATGCCATTTTCTTCTCCCTACATGAGATAAATTCTCTCCCACTGAGTCTGTATGTACTTTGAGACACAGATCATGTTTTTAAAGAGCTTTTTGCTATCTAACAAATACACCGCCTGATTTGTCTATGAGCTGAAATGCCAGACACAGATCTGGTAGCAATAGTTTGAGCCATATAAGAGCTAGAAGCTGCATGATGTTGGCTCACTGACGCTTTCCAACACTGCAGGCACTCACTGAGAGGATCTGTCTAATGTAAGACAGGAGCTGTCCAAAAGTACAGTTAGTAAAGAGCTGTTAGTGACTAAGAACCTGTGTGTGTGTGTGTGTGTGAGCGTACTAATGTACTGCTCCTCACTGTGCTGTATAAAAAAACAGAGGCCAACAAGTGAGGTAGTGACACAGCTGAGTTGATGTCTGTGTAAAAAACCAATCTCCATCTCTCTGTAATGGGTTTAAAAGAGAAAGATAAAGAGAGAGAACCTGCACTGCGTTCTGCTGTTTTTCAGCAACAATCAAAAGCTCTAACAAGTCTGTTCACTGTCCCTTTGGACAGACAGAAGGGACTTTGCTGAATAAACTGTTTATACACAGAGACACATGCTGCCGACAGCTGAGACCTGTTGGTTCACCTACACAGTGTCTGTTGTGAGCATCCAAACGGATGAGAAATCTGTTTAAAAATACAATACAAATCTGGATTTACCTTTGTAGTGCAGTGCGGTGTCGATTCTTGAGAAAATTGATTGTTGAGTTTCATTTCCAAGTCAGATTTGAATATAGTTTAATTTTTATTATATACAAAAACACATATTCCCATGTATATGCAGTATGTTTTATTAGTGGATACTACATATTTAACAGCATTACATGGATAGAATAATACAAAGTATAGGATGCATATGAATAAATTAATAAAGTTTTATTATTTTTGTCATGCATTTAAACAACTATACATGAAACTGCAATGAAATGCGCTGAAGCCAGAACCCCAGCTCCGCATATAGTTTCATAAAATAAACGTCCCAAAATTAAACTTGAACAACTCTAAACATTTGAAAAGTCAGTTCAGACCGTCCATTACTGATTTACAGACTACATCAAACTGAAAAAATACTCCAACATATTACAAATGTTAAAAGAGAAGAGAGGCACAAGATTAATATGGAACCCAAAAGTAACAAAGAAATTCTAGGTTTTGCTTTCTGTTTTATTATGAAGATTAAAAAATTTTTTACACAACAGACAATTCCGACCAAATAGCTTGATGGGACGAGAGACATTTCATGAGTTCTGATATACAGTACAACACAACATCACTGGGACGTTTAACTTTATGTATTACTGCGCCTAACAAGTGCTCACATGATCGTTAATTAACTATACGAACTGTCGGTCCGCGGTTTAAGCTACATCGCAACGGACTGCACCGAAAAGATGGACACTTTCCAGACACTTCTGGAAAAGTGAAGCGAAAACAGTAAGCTTCACAGCTTGGGGTCTGACCTTCGAACGGCTGCGCAATAATGGAAATATACATGTAAATAAATAAAATTAGCGGGCCGCGGCTTCCTGTTATGTGTAAAGTAGGCTAAACTAGTGTGCTAACTAATCATGTTTTTTGTTGCCTAGCAACAGTCAAGTCCGGGTGTAGTTGCGGTACTATTTGTTTGTGCGGAGACAAATAAATGTTTAAATAGGCTAAACAAATCACAATTATTTATAGTATTAAACGCAACCTGTTAATCACAACCTGTTGTTGCTTATTAGTGTTAACTGATACATTGTGTTTGTAAATCAGTTCTGAAAAAGCAATATCACACAAGTGGGAGTGATGTACTAAATGTCAGCACGGCAGTGATAAACTCCAAAATGACCACAGAGATGTAATTGTGATGCATTTGTCTCGTCTGAAATTTTCTGAGAAATTTCTGAAAAACCATCTTCATTTTAAAATCTTACTCATTACCTCTTATGTTATATCTATGTCTATGTCAAAGCATGTCTGTGCTTTATTTCCCTCTCAGTTTCACCACACAGGTGTGCCACAGCTGTTTCCGGCAGCAAGCCAACCTGCACCGCTGTGCCCAATGCAAGTTTGCCCACTATTGTGACCGCACCTGCCAGACTGCATGCTGGGATGAACACAAGCAGGAGTGTGGAGCCATCAGGAAGGTCGGCAAGGCGCCCAACCAGAATGTTCGGTAAGGAAAAGAATTCACCCTGCATGGACCTGAGAGGGAGCTGAGGACACAACTGTGCCATGACAGTGCCAAGGCATAGCAACCAGTCTCTCTGTGGTGATTACATTACAACAAGAAAGAATCAACAAAACTGGAAAATGTCTGCAGAAAGACAAAGTGTTCTCCTTGTCTCAACTCTGACACTGTGCTGCTTTGGCTGTTTTCTGTGGTGTTAATGTCTATATTAGGAACAAATCGAAGGTTTGCCAACACAAGATGATGTCATCCACACTGTCACGTTGAGAAGTACAAAATCCTCCAGAGGTTAATTCAGGTAGATGGGACAGTAAATTAATTCCAGCTCAGTGTTATTCAAGGTACTTGTACTTAACCTCATATTCCAGAAAGAAGTGTTGAATTTTTTCTCCACTACATTTTGTTGTAAAGATTTAGTGACTAGTTACTTCACAAATTAAGATGTTTACATATGATTGCATACAGGGTTTTCCTCAAAACTACTTGTTTGTATTATATTGACAATTATTTTATTAATCAGTCACTCAATTGACAGTTACTTAGTGAGAAATAATACTGATAATTGTTGGAGTCATTTTTATATAAATGCAGGTCATGGTTTCAGTTTTATAAATGTTAAGATTATCTGCTTTTCTTTACAATTATTTAAGTCATTTATTATTTTATTTATAATTTTAAAGTTTGG
>JAPZDY010000011.1:935780-945845 GCA_029783645.1 Ctenochaetus hawaiiensis
CTTTCACATCAGAGTCTCCAAAACACCAGAAAAAGTCGCTAGATTTGTCGCTAGTCGCTTTTGACAAAAAAAGTCGCGAAGAGGATTTGAAAAGTCGCCAGATTTAGCGAGAAAGTCGCCAAGTTGGCAACACTGGTCCTCCCATTGGCTGAAACGCTCGCGTGAGGGGCTGAGCCTTCCTCATAACAAATAGCCAAAAAAATTGACCATGAATTTTATTTACACCTTAAGTATTCAAAAGCGAGTTTATCCTACTTTTAGACTTGCTTTACCCCAGCTTTATCGCAGCACATCTAAAAAGTAATAATGTCACCCGATAAGGGTTGTACAATATTAAAAAACACACAAATATAGTTTTAATATTTTGGATTACATTTATTGCTCGAGTTCAGTTAATTATCGGCTAATGCTAGCTCTCTAACCTTGACTGCTTGAATTGCACTCTTCTGAACTGACGCACTTTATTATTATTACATAGTTTAAGTAGTCACAATATGTCTTTTTCTGACAGACCATGGCGTTATCCTTTACAGTTTATTTATGAATAGTGGACAGAAGTAGGCTACTGGAATCATTCTCTGCTAAGCTTTGTTTAGGGTCAGCATGAGTTTGCTTGAGCCCTTTTTTCATTTTGTATGACCCTAAATAAATGCATGATTTCCATTTATAGATGCCGAGATACATTTTCTCGCCAAAACGGTCAGGTTTAGTTATGATAGTTTTTCAGATCAAAATGCAGCCACCTGACTGCACTGCCCACGACAATACTTTATTAAGATGTTATATATAAATCACTATAGTTTACTCCTTATCTTCCCACCCTGCATTAAGCTGTGAATGTTGTTTGTTCTGTGAACCAAAAGGAAATAGTAACTAAAGAGTGAGTGATGAGGATAAAGAGACAGAGAGACAGCAACACAAGGTGAGAAAGTGGACAAGTAGTAAAGACCATATTACTCTAATTCCTAGAGTCATTTACTGTTTTGACCACATTCATTGCAGTTGAAACCACAATGACCCCTGACTCCTGAATTTTTTAAACTGGCAAAACTGTCACTCTTTAGAGAGAAAATGTAAAAACATTCCACCACTTCACAAGAAATAGGACTGATTTATACCATCATTCATTTTAATGCACATCTGCAAACATGTAAAAACATATATACAAGTCTTAACACTGGAGACATTACAAAAATGTGCTTACAAAATTGGAACCATGCAAATAATTGACATAAGACAAAAAAAAAAGAGTATAGTGAACATCATCCCCACCCCATCACACACACGAACACACACACAGCCATCAGGATAGAAATAAATACAAAGTAAAAAGAGGAGCATGTGGCTGCCGTCAATTAGTAACAGTTCCTCAAAAAAAAAAAAAAAACACTTTTTCAAATGATAAAAAAATACTTCAAATGCAAAATGTCATTTTGTTTTGGTCTTTAATTTGATTTTCTCACTCTTTCAACCAAATAGATTATTCTGGACCTTTGTTGGACATAGATATCTAGCCAAACGACAAATACAATGGTTGATGGTTATGAGTGCTTTTTTCTCAAGAAACGTCAAGTAAGAGAACACTTCAAAGAGAACATTTTATTTGTGGTGCTAAAGCATTCTAGCTGTGTATTTTATATTAATATTCAAATCTACCCGCCTCTCTCACAGACATTCCTACAGTTTAAGATAGTAGGACAGCCCAAACCTAGAGGGTCATTCAAGAATGAGTAAAGTTCAGAAAATGTAATTTTATAAAAAGATATTGAGTTTTTGGCAATACACTGTAACAAAAAATTCTAATCTTTTGTAAAATGTTGACCAAATTTTAACTTTACACAATTTAGGCATATCCTTCTATGTTCTCATGAAAGAGCACTTCTATTACAAAATCTGCACAAACAAACATAGTCTTTGAGTAGCTAGTAACACATTTTTAGAGTGTTTCATCACATACTGGTTGTTAAAAGTACACCACACTCTCATACTCATAACTCTTTACAATATTAAAGATTATGTTTAGTTTAGTTTAGTGTGTTTGATTAGGATGGTCAAGTAAGACTTGATTTGATCTTCAGTAGCTGGGAAAACAGACAGAGAATATCAGGAGTCTTAATGCCCCATCTTATTTTTAGGGAGTGTCTTTAAAAATGGGGGGAAAGAAAGACATAAAGAAAACTACAATTTTATAATACAGGAATATTTAAGTAGCCCTCAAAAAATGGCATTTGCTACCATTTTGGGCATGCATGCAAAAGGCCATATTTGAAAATCTTCTGTGTTTGATGAGATGACAGTGTCAGTTGACCTCTGCAGCAAGTTTTCGGGTTTCATACTTGTTCACATTAACTTGGGGATGCGTTTCATCACCAGAGTGCCTTCATATGAGTCTGCATTAAATAATTTAACAAGCCAAAGCATTATCAACATATTCTGAGCAGCTTTTTGAAATTACTACTCCTCAATTTCCCACTGATTAACCTTATTACATGCACAAGCTTGTGACTGGAAATTATGGCAATGGTAGATAGATGTCTGCAAACACACATCGACATTCAAATCAGATTTAATTAAGCTATGACCGATCTATCATACAGATCTTTTGGTTTGTGTGTAACACAAAATGAAAAAAAAAAAAAAAAAGTTGGGAATTAACATTTCTTGTCAACTTGTGCTGGTGTTCACACTGAACATTATCAGGCTTAGAGATTTGAAATGTGTCACCTATTAGAGTAAAAATCCTTACTTTAGATCTTATGACATTATTTGAGCACAGCTAAGAAAGACCTTATACACATTATTTAGTCATGCTTGCTGTTTGCAGCTAATGTAATGCTAGCAAGATGTTTGTAGCTGATGTAATGCTAACTAGATGTTTGTAGCTGATATCATATCACTATGAACTATAGATACTGGTTAGGCTGCTCTGTCTGAGTCATGCAGTTATCTGTGCATAATTAAAGCTCTCTGACCAATGTTAGGCTTAAATAAAAAACCAAATATTCAGACAATTTTCTACGCTGGGTCGCAGCAACAGCAATTACAATCAATGATTAATTCCTGGTTTAACCACAAATTATGTTGCACCACTTAAAACTATTTGAAAAAAAAGTTTAAATTTAAACCTATCTTTAGATTTTACAAAGGTAAATTATTTTTAATGTATAACACTAAAACTTTAAACTCCAATTTAAAATGTGATCCATTAACTTTAAACTAGCAGTTTAAAGGTTAAACTTTCAAAATGGCTGCACATTCAAGAGGGAAAAAAAACTTCCTTAAAAAAAAAATTACGAAAAATTAAAAAGGACAGGTTTAACCCAGTAGCAAGGAAGCCATTACAAAGCTTAACAGAAAAATTGGACCATTTGCTAAACAAGCTTTGTTTGTAGCTACCATGACACTCAGACCTGAACCCTTTGTTATATTAATGTAGGAATTTTATGGCCATGGTGTTGTACTCTGAAACTGTGGGAAGGCCACATCATACACATACAAGCTTTACATAAAATTGCATAAATTTTAATTCTGGATTTACTCATTTCCAATGTACTTCTGCTAAAGTCAGATTAGAACTAATCTTAAATTTATCAATATTTGTTTATGCGAACCCTTTTAAATAAAGAGATAGAGACTCTTCTGTCATAAAAGTGCAGATGGTGGTTCTTTTGATAAAAGGGTGCAGTGTATGCCTTTCAGATGTTAAGTATTAAATTACACACAACACACTACACAGTTTTAAGAAAATATTGCTCAGTGTGGCAGGTAGCAAAGGCTTTTATCTGTGTTTTGTAAGGGTTGGTTTTTTTTTGCTAGTACAGTACACAGTTACCTTGCTTATGCCACTTGCCATTTCATCCTATATTGTACTCCTTTCCAGTAACTTGGTAACTTTGTGGTGTCAGCATCTTTGACAGCCAATATAAGAGTTGATCTCTTTCTCCAAATTCTCCAAACAGTGGTTGCTTAACCATTGACGTGGTATGAAGTATTGCAATAAAACAACTATAGAGATAAGTATAAACCGAGGATGAAGAAAAAGCATAGTAAACCATGTTCAGTGTGAAAAAGCACCACAGTTAACTCTGATGGTTCTTGCCTTTCTCTCAATATTTTGTGGAGTCAAAATAAAAATAATTTTAAGGAAATTCACCTCCATTCCCACTGGGACAAAAGGCAATGTTGGGTAAAATGTTTAAGAATAAGGATTTTAGAAGGTTATCAAAACAATATTTAATGGACAAGTCCCATCATTTAGTAATGATTTAACCCAGACAGAAAATATACCCAGAAATACTGTCTTCAGTTTCACATCATTTAAAAAATAAGGCATACATGTTTCTTACATTAAAAACCTTCAACTTTTAAAAATTGACAAAAAAAATAATAATAATAATAATAAAAAACAAAACCCTTAAAGAATAACATGCACTACTGCTCAGCCCAATTAAACAATTGTTCAACCTGACTACATGTGATGTCGCAGTGGGATTTCTGTTTAATGCTTAGCTCTATTGTAAAAGTTTTCTGGTACGTTTTCATGATGAGCTGAGATCGGTAGTGTATATCTAATGTGGCTCCCTCTCCCTCTGACGTAAGTGCAAACATCGTTATCTGAGCACAAGAAGTCTCCATTGGAGAGATGGCTGTGAGAGGAGCCTTTTCCCATATTGCATCAACCAACTGATTCCACTTCTTGAAAGGAATAGTTTTAGCATATCCACAAAGGTTTGATGGTAGTCCCCATTGACCAAACATCAGACACAGAGTTAAAAAGCAGTATGCTGGGCTTTCCCAACACATTCGTCCAGGCTCGTTGTAGATTAAGTCCTCCCATGATACACAATTGACATGACAATGTTTTTTTAATGTTTAAATTTCCACCTACCAAATCTGAGCAGAGAGGGCCAGACAAAAAAAAAAAAGGTTACAAGCTATCCTGCAGCTCTTTGGCCTTGGTCAGGATGGTGTGGACATCAGAGATGGGGTAATCCTGTGAGGAGCATCAGTAAAAGACAAAACAAAAATGGATAAATAAATCACAGCTGAAGTTAGTTTTAAGAACATCGGTTTCCCTGTTTATTGTAAAAAGCCTTACCTGCAGTAATCTCATATTCACTGTGAAGTCTCCGGCCAGTAAATTATCTCGGATGAGTCTGGGGACAGAAGACAAAAGAAACCATGATCAGCATGAAGACTGAGAGTTATCAGGGTTGTAGGGCAACAGGGAGCACAATCTAATGAAGCTCACATGAGCATCGCGCAGCACACAAGAATGAGGAAGTGGAATCTATCCTGGTCAGAAAACAAGGTGTCCCATATACGGATGACATCTGGCAGTAGGAACTCCTGAGATAACAACAGGGTCAGCCAGCGGAATGTAAAATACTGTGGTTTGATGTTCTGCTCTTCCTGTGTGGACAGAAAAATGGGAGAAAAAGAGAGGAAATGGCAATATTTAAATTTAAGCATTTTTTTAAGCAAGAGTGCAATGCAATTTTTGGTCCCATGTTCCAGATTTTTTTTTCTTTGTCTAGTATCCAGTAAACTATTTATTTTTGGGTTTGGATTCTTTGTTGGACACATAAAGCAATTTTAGGCATCACGTCGGTCTCTGTGAACTTGTGATGGGCATCTTTTCCTGTTTTCTGACAATTCATGGCCAAAAAGAATGACCAATCAAGACAATGATCTAGAGATTTTTTGATATTATTTAAAAAAAAAAAAAAACTGTCTGGCAGTTCTAATTCATATATATGATTCACGAGTGAGTTTAATGCTTCAGACAAGTTACTCTGACAGTGTAAATCTGGCTCAGACAGACGGCACAATGGAGAGAAGAGTAGTGAGTGAGATGTTCTGGTCACAGTCTCCATGGAAAGCTGGAGCTAAATGCTGGATTTAGGAGGTATAGGCTCTTGTAACTGACAACCTGCAGTTTGAATGTACAGCTGCTCCACTGCTCGTTCAAAATCATTAAGCCCTCAAGACTCACCTCTTCAACATAGCCTACACATAACATGTTTTTTTTTTTTTTTGCAAACCCTGACTCTGACCATTTGTAAAGCGTCTTTGAGTACCGAGAAAAGCGCTTTATAAATATTATGTATTATTATTATTATTATTATTATTATTAACATTTAGAGGGCAGCCCAAGAGAGCAGTTTAGGATGGGCAGGATGTGTGAATGAGCCTATTAACTTACCAGCTTGAGATAGAGCTCCAGGTCCTTGTCTTTGAGCATGGAGTACACACTCTCCATCTTATATGTGATGCCACACTGAGAGTCATCCAGGCTCTTAATGAAGTTGTCTCTGTTTTCTGACATCAGGTTAGTGAAACAGAAGAACGTATCTGCTTCAGCGTGCTCTGAACAAGGAAGCAGAAAGAAATATATTAACCTCCTGAGACATGTTCACATTTAACTTTGAATGTTACCAACCAACCTTTCCATTGGCCATTGGGGTCCGTGGCAAATGTATAGTAAATTGGTCCAACAATTTCATTCATGCCCTGTACGTAGGCAATCCCAGGGTTAAGCTTGGCATAAATAAAGAGGATCCGTTCCACCACCTCCCAGTGTGCCTCACTCCCACTGGGCAGCACCTCATATTCGTTAGATGGATACAGGTTCAATGCCTTTCCTGGCGAGCTGACCTGGATGAACAGATTCAGTTTATCGTTGTTACCAATGCTACCATTGTTCTTCAAACACTGTATATTGTTTAAATGCAGCACAAACAGAAAGTGTAAGAGCCATTTGAGTTTGCTGTGGCTTTAAACCTCCCACCACTTGCCAATTTGTCAAAGGCCAAAGGTCAATATAATCAATGGGATGATTGGGCTCAGGTGTCGTTGGTTGGTAGAGGCAAACAGTTTTAGACCGTGACCGTGAACCTGACCGGGATCGGGGTAGCAGCGTTTTGTTATTTTTTATATATTGGTAAAAAGTCGAGCTTGTGAAAAGTGAATGTTTGGCCCTGTTTTATTTTGGAAACTTTTGAACTGAACGCATTGGACTGGAAGCAAATAAATCATCCTTGAACTGAAACCAGTGGAGTGGACATGTCCGTCATTAGTCACGCGTCAAAACAATCCATCAGCAACCATAGTGACCTTTTTTGATAGGCAAAGGGGTCACTACAGAAAGAAAGGAGCATCTTGTTGTGTCATAGTACAGGAGAATGATTAGATGCCATGTCACACACTTTACATTAAACTGACAAAGTACAACATTAAAGTAAAACATTACATACTGCATTTCATACATACTAATGCTCAAGTGTTAGCATGAATACCAAATGAGTAGTATATACATATAGTATATAGTAGCATATACTGTTATGTGGCATACAAAGATTGATTTTAAATTTATTAGAGGTTATTAGTGGTTTACCTTTATTTAAATGATTTAACTGCTTTCAAATATTCCTAATCTTTTTTCTTTTATGAAAGAAGAAACTATTATTTTCAATCCCTCAGTTTAGGTCTGGTTGTTTTGGTGTAACCATGGTTGAATAGCTACCAGGCAAGCAAACCAGGGTTTGTTTTACGTGAACCAAACAAGTTAAAGCAGAGTTCATACTGCAGGACCTTGCCCTGTTTTTTCAATTGTTTTTGGTGATCACTGATAAACTACTGATAAGAAACGAACTGGCATTCACAAGACTATCTGTGAACTTTAGAAAGATGTCATTTGAGAGCTTGACAAGAGCTCACTGATGCCTCAAAAAGATCAGGAAGATATCAAGCGGGGGAGGGGAGGAGTCAAGAAAAAGAGACATAAAGTGCACCTGAGCAGGAGCCGGAGACCAGAATAATTTTTTCTCCTTAAATGATCTTTTGATGCTAATCAGCACACAGAACAAGTCAGCTCTGCCTCCCAAAAATGGAAGGAAAAAACCCCCACAATTTGGAGAGCAGATAGACTCCTCAGGGACTCCACGCAGTGACAGATCTTGTTACCCTCTGTTGTTGATTAGTCATCTAGCGTGCAAACCACAACAACTTGATCTAACAACCTTAAAAGTCATCCAGTGTGGCAAAAGCATCAAGTTGTGGAAAAACACCCTCAGACTTATTTGAATACGTATACATGGGCAGAAACCCAACAGACTTCAATTCATCTTCAAATGAAATCCAGATTAACAAAGTTTATTATTTAGTGACCTAATCAAAAATTTCACTGCAGCACAGCCTCAGCTTTCATCCAGAGAAAAAACGATTCTCCTCTTGCTTTTCCTCTCTGCTGTGTCTGACATGACAATAGCGTCATTTCTCCGCTTCGTCTGACAAAACCTCTTTGCAACAGCACATTCAACATTCTACTTACTTTCGTCCGCACCAAATTTTTACATAGGAGCTTCGAGTTTGTAAACATGAACTTGACAATTAAACATAGACACTTTTTCCTGTTCTTGTTGGATTCCTCTGAGCAGGCTCTCTTGAAATGACACAATCAAAATGAAAGCCACAATCCCTTTCGCTGAGCATTCAAATAAACCAAATTGTACTGACCACACACAGAAACACATTAATAGCCACTTACATTGGTGACTCCACTGCGGTTGCGGTTTACAGTTTGTGCTTTCAGAGTAGTCTGTTCAACTCGTCGACGTAGTGTTTCGTAATCATTCTGAGGATCCAAGATAAGTTGGCAAGGATATTCTGTAGGACGCTGGAAGAACGCCATGTCTGGGTACAGCCGCCTGAACACATGAACACAAACACTCAGGTCATGTTTTATATTATGATGCTTTTTAAAGAAGAACTGTCTTTATGCCACGGTGACAGGATGCAGTGATATTTCAGTTCACAGTCACATTCTACCATCAAGATCACACTAACTGATATAAAGTATTGGTTTAAAAGTCATACCTTACATCCTTGTCAATCTGTAGCAGAATTTCATTATCTTTGAAGTATGTATTCCACCTGCTGTCTGGGTTGGGATTTAGAGGCTGAAAAAGATCAGATAAAACACAGGAACATTTCATCATTGCCTCAGTTAAAAGAGACTTGTTACACTCGTGAGTGAAGAGCTTACTGACCAGTTTATCATTTATTGGTTTCTGATTAATTTTACAGCTTTAATTTTTCACATTTTCTGTGTTATTTTACTTTTTCCTTACGGTGCTCACTATTATATATGCACACAATTATTAATATTAGTTTATACATATAGAATGAAGTTCACTGTATGTAGGTTAAACAGTTAAATGGCAGAGTAAATGGGGCTGGAGATGTTGTCTTGCTTTCAGTATACAGTTTTCAGTAGGTATATTCATACAGACATATTCTAACCTGGATCAGTTTATGCTACACTGGGTGTCCTCATAATGTACACATCTCAACACACGTACACTACACGTTCACTATCTACAAAATTTACATCAAATGTACACAGAAAGTATAACCTGAGGTTGTATTCAACTGAGCACATTAGTTAAATAATGCATTTGTCAATTATGAAACATGAGTTGGAACGTTGTTTTGGATAAATGGACTCAGACTCTCGCCGGTGCAAAGTCATAGAAATGTGTTTACACAACTAAACACATGCTCTGTGTGTTAGTTAAAGCTGAATGTTTGTCACTGATGAATATCAACTGCAGTTTATGTGTCTGTACCCTTAAAAGCTCTGCTTCTGCATACACTGGTTGTTTCTTTTTCTCCTCTTGAATGGAGAATTATAGTAGCCATTAGCATTGAGGTACTAACTACTTCACATTTAGCAAATAGTTTCATTGATCAAAGCTTCATTTCAGCTGAACACTGCTGTTGAAAAAGAGCACCAGAACAGGGACTTGACTCACATGGTCCTCCATTGTAACATCTTCCCTGGACAGGCCCAAGTTGGCTTTGGCAATACCAGGCTGGATGATCATTTCTTTTAGGAACTGGGAATACACTTCCCTGTCAGAGATAAGACATAAAACGGAAGAAGTGAAACTTAAACAATACCTAAGCTTCCTATTTTAATCTTAAGGTGTACCATGAATTAAAACATTCTCATCTGTATTCATTCACATTCAATAGTAAAAGTCAGTCCCTCCAGGATTTCGC
>JAPZDY010000011.1:946860-957197 GCA_029783645.1 Ctenochaetus hawaiiensis
GGTGACGTACGTGCATTACGTTTGCGCTGGGGACTGCTATGATTGGTGTAACTCACGGGAGGCTGGCCAAAATTGCGTGAAAGTCGCGGTGATTGGACAAAATTGCAAGGTCGCGCAGAATTCACGGAGATTGGTTGAATTCGCGTTAATTGTTGCGATCGCAACATCGCGAATTCCTGGAGGGACTGAAAAGTGCAAAATTAGTTGATAACTCTATTGACAGACGACTAATCACAAATATATATAAAAAGTATTTTTTTGACTATTTGGGGATTTTGGGTTGTTAATCAGACAAAACAAGCCATGTGAGGATGTCAGCTATGTAATCCGGGGCTTCTGGGAAATTGTCATGGGCATTTTTAAACAGTTTCCTGGCATCCTTTAGACTGAGCAAATAATTGATTAACCAAAAAAAAATCAAACACATTAATGCATAATGAAAATAATTATGAGTTACAGCAGAAATTAGCAGAAAAAGTCTTGTATTGGTGTTTTTTGTATGAATAAAAAGTGGGGAAATCAGAATTCTTTTGCTGAATCTAATATAAACAAGGAAGATGGTGGTTGTGGTTGTGGTAGGAGAGAAGGTGGTTTCTTCCTGGCAAGATTTACCATTGAAAGACCACGATAATAAAAAGCCCAAGGCCTGTGAGTCACAGCTAAAATGTTTCTTTTTTTTGGCAGCTAAAAACATTAGCTAATGCCATCAACTACACTGATTGATAGCAGCTGATTTTGTGTCTACTGACAGCCACTAAAGACTTTCCAAATAAAGGTTAAGTGATGTGGCTCAAGTCTTCAACTCTGAACCTCTTTTGATTGGAGGGGTGTACTATGTAATTAGATTTAGGGGTGATCGAGGTTCGTTAAGCTTTAACAGAGTTTTCAAAGTCACTAAAGTGGCTCTCTTTTAACCTGGCTTGATCACCTTGGGAGCTGTACACCAAACCTGGCAAGGTTATGTTGAGAGTTTTGGATTAAAAATAGCTATATATGCAACTTTTCATTTGTTCTTTTCAGAGCAGTGTTGGTAGTGATGTTTTCTTTTGTTGGTGGAACCTACATGCATTAATATTAA
Source organism: Ctenochaetus hawaiiensis (assembly GCA_029783645.1). Taxonomy (NCBI): domain Eukaryota; kingdom Metazoa; phylum Chordata; class Actinopteri; order Acanthuriformes; family Acanthuridae; genus Ctenochaetus; species Ctenochaetus hawaiiensis. Next base: position 947,939 of record JAPZDY010000011.1, read on the forward strand.
GGCAGACTTTTTTTTCCCTGTTTGCTTCAGGTTATAATGCTGTAAAATTTTCTGCACCATAAATCAAAACACCTAAAGAACACTGAGGGCACAGCTAGTATACATCATTCTGAATTATATTTTTTTATGCATATCTCTCCAATAGAATAATCTGTTCCCTTTAGATTGAAGTTGACAGCATGGAATTGGTCCATTTTGTATGAAAGAAGAGCCAAATAAAGGAATATGCTCTTTTTATATTGAAATGGTAAATGGAGCCTGATGAAGAAAGCCTGAGTAACAAAGAGAGTTGAGAAACACCATCATGATACTCACTATCGGACTGGAGTTTTAAGTTTTGTCATGCAAGTTCATGCTAAGAAAGCTTGGCCCTGTTGAAATTTCCTTGTAGTATACCTCCAATTTAAGAAGTACTCCTTACCTCTGCTTTTTCAGGAAAGATTCCCATAAAGTCTGATCGAGAGGTAGATAATTGAGAAGTATCTGAAAAGAAGGTAAAACAATCACTAGTCAGCGACACTTTTATCAGTCATGAACTGCTCTGTGATGACACAACATTTACAACAGTTGTAACATTGGCTTAGATTTTCTGGTTTCTTGCTAGTTTTGTTGCATTTTTGTCTGCTGAAGTTTTTTAACCCGTGAATAATATCTTCTTGTGATTGCACATGCCCAGAGTTGAGGCAGAAAAGGAAGCTTGGGGTTGTTGAATATGATTAGTCTAATAGATGCACGGTCATCATGAAAACTTTGCCTTCTTTAATAAGAACAAGTATTTAACAAGGTTGTGCTGTTACAGATGGTTTGCTGAGTCCCACTTTGAACACTCATATGAGCAAACCTCAAGGAAAAAATTAAGAGAAAATACGATTATAAAATGTTTCTGTACAGGGCCTGATGCATCATACACAAAAGTTTACTACAGCACAGGGGCAGGGTAACTTACTTTCCAGCAAAGTGCTCGTATTCCTCCTTCAAATGGGATTCCTGAGTTGAATAAAGGAAGGCAAGGTTAAACATAAAACGACAAAGTACCTACACTACATTACTTGTTTTCACTCGTTACTCTACACAAGTGTAAAATTACCATTGAAACACAGCTCTCTCAGTGTTTTCAAGTTTATGTTTTCCTCACTTAAGGTTACTTTGAATTCCTGTATCCTGAAATAAGAAAAAAAATACATGGTTAGAACCTCTTTAATTTCCGAATCACAGACAGTGAATCACTGAAAAAGTAGCTCATACTTTTATTGACATAATGTGAACTCACTGATGTTGTTTTTGATTTGAGGTCCTAAGTCTTAAGGGACAAATAATGTAAAGGAATGCTCTGACTTTTAAGGAAGGGCACTTGTTTGCTTGCCATGGGTTGAATGAGAGGATAAAAGCCACTCTCATGTCTGTCTGATAAGTATAAAGCAAGATCCAGGGGGTGATGAACTTTGCTTAGTATAAAGACAGGAAAAAGAGTTAAAGGGAGATTTACTTTATATATATATATATATATATATATATATATATATATATAATGTAAACACAATCAGAAAAAAAGCTGATTTTCAAATTCTGCAGTATATCAAACTAGTTCAGAAGAGAGGGTTGATGATCAGGACAAGGAAACACTTTTTGGGAATTTAAACCGTGAAACGTTTAACATCCACTGGGAATAAAGGTTGTTACTAAAGGATCTCTTACTCTCTTTCATAGCTTCAACAAACTGTTCTGTTTATAAAATTTACAGTGGGGAAAAAAGAGATACAAATATAAATTTAATACAGAGGATGTAAGGATCTAGAGGAGTGCCACTCTTCTGCTCTACAGGCCAGAGGCCAAACAACTGGCCCATCCAAAACAGATGTAACTGTGTATGCCAGTTTTTTAAGTTCCAAAGATTATACTGGCATTCAGATACCTGAACTTATCTATTCGTTTTTCAATATACAAACAAATACCTGAGGGTTTTTTTTCTTGAATATTATTATTTTTATTGTAGTTGTTATTTTTGCAATTGGTGTTAGATATAAGTTTAGGTGAGGCTATTTAAAAATACAAATAACTCCATTTAACATAGATAAATATATAGAAATACAAGGTACAAGGTATTCTGTCGGAGTGAGAAATCAGACAAAGGAATCTTGATCGGTATGTGGATCGGTGATATCAGTCCTGTATCTAATTGGTGAATCCAAACATGCGCCACAGGTGTGCCGTTAGAAAACGGTATGTGCCGGTAGGATTGGCTGTATATCACTAGGGATGTGTTTATGTGCTGGACCACTGGTGACACACTGACGGCTGACTCTTGATCTCTGCGGCAGTCATGGTTGTGGAGAAAATCAAATGTCAGACATACTGACTGCGATTTCTTCCTCACAGTGTAAGCTAAGGTGTAATCTAATATCTACTAAACACATATGACAGCCTCCAAGGAGCATCAACACTTCTGTGACACAAAAATGTATTTATGAAACCTAATGAACATTGCATTTATTGTAATACGTGGTACTGGATTGCATTTCGATCTAGATCTAAACAGCTTCAGCTTCAGTGTATATTTTTATTATTATATGGTAAGAATATTTCCAGTAGGTAGCAACTGTTTTATAAACAACGTAGTCAGTAAACCAGTAAACCGTGTACTTTAAAGCGATCTGAATTTTTCGTCTTTATTCACTTTACTGAAAACATACTCGGTGAGTAAAACCGTTGTCGATAAATTTATCGACAACGGTTATGGGGCCTTGCACATCTGCAACGGACCTATACCATGTGTACATGGAGGTAATTACATCAAACGATTTATCAACCACCTTTGCTCCATTTCAGTCAAAACATATCTTGTTAATTAATGTTAAACCTGTTTATTATGAGTTGTGGTAAAAAAAAAAGTAATAATAATAATATGTGATGGTGTTTATGGGTGGAAAAACACTTTAATGGTAACATAAGGAGTTGAAAACCCGTAAACGTAAGCCGCTTTCAGTGATTCTTGTGTGTAATTAACGGTAATGACTGACACCTTAAATTAAAGAAAAAAAAACTACACTGAGAAAATGGTAATTACATGGGAAAAATGATTAACACAGTCTTTCTCAATTGTACCCAATGCGTTTTCCAGGGAAGCATAGGCTGGCTAATTTTTCATTTGCTGGTTTACTGACAAGAGATACTTACGTAATCTTTATTTTGTTCACCTTTGCACTGACAGAAACACACTGTCAGCAAATATACAGCTAGATGATAGCTAATTGTTAGCCACTTAAGGCTAAAGGAAGTATGATGTGTCAGCTGATGTGCTAACGCAGCTAGTGTAACGTTAGCCACTTAAAACGATGAAGTTGCTGTTGCAAAATGGTTTACTTATAAAGCGCCACAGTGACTCGTTGTTATAACCTTAATTGAGACTTTTTTTTAATGAGCAAGATTATATTAGCATGAGCGAACTGTTCGTTTTGCAACACTTGCCTTAAACCTCAACTTAGCCTATGTTTGGTTAGCTGTTGCTGCTAGCTTAACACTGAAGTTGATACCAGTTTTGTGGTTGGGATGCTAGCTGTGACAATATATGATGTCCAACCGGGTTTTCACCATTAATGCGTCTATCGTCCCATATGAAATCAATGATTTACATGTATCTTACCTGTTTCTATACGCAGTAGACATGTCTGTGCAGGCGGTGGTCTATTCCTTTAACTGTTTCCAAAAAGGAATGAATTATTAGCCAGAGGGAAGTCCTCCTTGTACTTCCGTCTTCACATCAACACCGTGGACACACAGCACGCAGCTGTTTGGAGCCACAGACAACGAGCCTGTCAGTGAGCGGGTTCATGTACCAGAGCTGTTCCCCTTCCCAAAACACATCGTTCGCTATTAGTTCCTCAACACCATCCAGCTACAAAGGTTACATATTACGTCTCTTCCGTATTGTCAAAGATTACAGATACATTGATACAACATAAACAGTTACATATTAAACTTATGGATGCAAGCAGACTTTTTTATATAAATATGCAGTTAAAGATGCACCACTTTCAAACACCTAGGCATAGATATTTGATTAATTTGATTTTTATTGTTTAAAATTAAAACATTCACTTAGGAAGTAGAATAGTAGTAGAATATTGGTGGATCTTGCCCCGTTTGTTGTCTGTAGAAAATGACAGCCGCAGGAGGGCAGAAAAGCTATAGGGAAAAAACCCCTACGTGGTGAGCGTATTAAAACTGATGAAATAAGGGAATACAACAGTCTTTGTCCGGATATATTCATTGTTATGTGTCTAAGATTGTTCATATTTAGTTGATTTTCCATAATTTAGTTCTGCATTAAGATTCAAAAGGCTTTTGCTGTAAGTCATCGTATTTCCAGCAAGAACCATTAATAGTTATTCAGCCAGATGCTCGTCCTGGTGCCACGGGGCCAAAACCAGGAAAGTCTTTTCACCAATCCATCCATCCATCCATCAGACAACTACCCCTATGGCACTCCCTGAAGAGAGCGAAGGCTTTTTATCAGATAAAAACACACACACACGTTACAAATACAGCTCAAGTAAACTTAGAAGAGTTTAAAATTGGACACAGAAATCAAAGTCCATATCAGAATCATAAAGTGTTTTTGGCATACTGATGTTTTATATCACTGAAAGGCAGATAAAAAACCAAACCTCCTTGAACTTTGAGCTCAGAGTTGCGCGGCACAAGCCTTAAAAAATGGTTTTCAGGGCGCAGCGATGTCGTTAACGCATTCTGTGTGAAAGAAAGGCTGAAATCAGAAACGGTACTACTTTCCATTATTAAAAGTTTACCACTTTTGTTATTTAGTTCCTGAAGGGCTTCTTGTAAATGCCAGAGCTCTTAGGGAACACCCTGAAGGAGGAAATACTAAAAAAAAAAAGGTCTAAGGCATAAGACTACAGTTTAAATGTAGGAATCCGAAATATTTCTCAGTTAATGTTAATTTTTCAACCATTTTTGTATTTCAGGTTTGACGTATGTTTATTTTTTTATTTAATTAAAATGTGTTTTAGAAAACAAGTTTCAGATAGTACTTCCATTGCATTTGAATGTCTAAATAATGTCCACTAAATGTCATCAAATTTAATCAGTCTGCTGAGGTAACAGGCAGGCTAATGATGCAGTAGCCCACTGTGCGTGCCTGGATAATTATGTACAAAAGACTTTCTTCAGAAGCATCTCTTTGTTTTAAGGGTGTAACAAAGGAACCAAATAGATATTTAAAAACTGAAAAAGAATTTTGCCTTAAAGAAGCAAGAATTTGTATTTATTCCCTGGCAAAGAAGGAAAGCTCTGCAAGGAAGGACAGTATTAGTGTGGCTTGAAAAAATTGCTGTTGGCCACAAAATCAGGTAATATTACACGAACCCTCGTTTTTTTTTTGTTTTTTTTTTTTTTGTTTATCGCATTCTGGGAGTGCAAAACATTTGTAACACATTTGAAACAAATGAAATATACATGCAGTTAATGAAGAAGTTGTGGTGCCTTTCGGGATAGGGGGCCCCCACTGCATTGGGCCACATACATTTAAGCTCAAATTAGTTTTAAAAATCTAGTTTAGATTAAAAAAATAAAATGTCTTAAAAGTTGATCAAACAAAAACATGTTTTGCATGGATGAATTTGAATGAATTACTACCAGAACTACTGTCACAACAGCCAAAATATTGATAACATAATGATGATCATTGTTTTGGTAAATAACACCGGTGTAGGGTCACAAATATTTTTCGGCGCTTAAAGAATCATAACAAAATAATAAGAAGATACTTTTGGCATGTTAAACTATGAAGTGGAATACGGAGTAATAAAAGTAGAAGAAGAGGAAGAGGAAGAGGAAGAGCAGGAGGAAGAGATGGGAAAAAAGAAGGAGGTGTAGTACAAGTAGGAGGGGGAGTCTGTTTGTTGACATCGGACGAAAACGAAAATCAGATGAGTGAAGACTGGTGGTAATAGCTACATTTCTCGCCCTCATCAAGACATATAGTCTTGGCGAAAGCTAAGGTAGAGCACTGACTGATGAGCCATGCACTCAGACACCGCTGACCACTGTTTGTACCCTCTATTTACACACAGAGCTCTTAGCTAGCGCTAGCACCACAAGCTAAATTAGCTAACATCATAGCAGGGAAAGTCATCGCTAGCCACAAGCTAATTTAGACGCTGAAATACAATGGTGATGCCGTATCGGCAGGTTAAGGCTTAACTTAGGATAACAAGTGTTCCTCTTCAGTTCTTGGGAGTGTTGTGAGTTAGTAGGTTCACACTTTTTGTCTGTTTGTCTGTAGCTATCTAGCATTAGTGTTGTTAAAGTAATTTATTGCACAGTATAGCTAGCTAGCTAGCCATCTTAGTATCAGACTGCTGTTTCTCACTTAGGATTCACTGCTATTTGCGGTTGACAAACAAACTAGGACTACCAACCAAAAAACAGGGCAAGGTAGTTCATTAGCTTCGAATTGTTGTCAGGAACAATTCTTCTGAAAATAAAAAGGTAAGATAATTTTTTAGTAATGCTGAAACAAGTTGGTGCAAAGTAAGCCTACAGTAGTTGCTAACAGTTTTCAGCCATAGGCATGACGGCTACGAATGTAAAGGTCTACGTTTATTATGGATGAAAGGCATTTTGACAGTGATATGTCTGACAGTGAATTTAGTAGACACAGAAAATTTAACAGTATGTCAATGTAAAGGATTATTTCCTGACTGTTAAAGATGGAATATCATTAACTTACTGTAGTTGCTTTACTACTTTAAAGAACCCCATACATCACATTTTAGACAAGTGAAAGATATATCATTCCAAAACATCAATGTTTACCTGTAGTGAATGAGAAAATAGTGGAAAACGGAGCAGTTAATAATTTATAAATGTAGTGACTTTACATATGCACTACCTTCATTCACATTATTCTTTTAATCATCACTTCTAATGAATTCAACAGGACTTATTCGGCTTAGAATGAACTTGGTTCTATTTCCCATGAAAGTCTGTTGTTGTAAGAAATTGTTTTTATCTCTTTACTTTGCTCAATACATGTCTTACAGGTTCCTTGCACTGCCCTTTCTTTGATCTGAGCTGGAGAAGAAGGGGCTACCATGGCAGCCAAAGCAGGAGACAACCCTGACAGCCTCATGACTCTGGCAACAGTGTTCTGCCTGAGGAACCTAAGGAAGACCATGTGCTGTCAGGGATTCAGGAATAAGCTTTGCCTTCGCTCGGACATCTTCCTTCCCAGCGAGATCTGCGACAAGTTGGTCAATACGTACGTAGCAGTATACTTCAATGTTTACTAAATTGAAAAAAAAATTCCATCTCTTAGAAAACAAGATATAAGATACATTTATTAGCATTTCACAACACAAAATTGTATAACAAAGCATAGACCCTTTGTAAAGTTTTCTGAAGAAATAAAACTGTTGATGAGCTTGTTTTTTTCAAGGGTGGAGATGTGTGAAGTCCATAACAGGTTTTCTTCCACCTAAAACTGTTCACCTTTATCCACCTCTGCTCCACTGATGTAGATAGGAGTATGTGTGTCTTGGCCCCCTTCTGTCCAAAATCAAAGGCAGCTGTTTTCTGTGCTCCCACTCTGCAAGATTGTTGATTACCTCCTGGTATGAACTCACATATAGAAATCTGGCTGCTGATTATGGTGGTGTCTTGCGCGAACTTTATAGTGTAACTGTCTCTGTCAGAGACTGCGGTCATGGGTTACAGTGTGAACAGGAATTGTATGAGCAAACAGCCCTTGGGGGCTTTGTAAGGGGTGTGATCAACAGTCCAAACAGTCCAGTATCCAGTTGCAGAGTGCTAGGTCTTCCAAACAGTTTTATAGGGGGGGGGTTGTGTTGGAGTGGAGATGGCATCCTTGAAGGATCTGTTGGTTCCAGAAATGGAAACTGTTCAGGGTCCAAGCTGGACAGGATGTTGCACTTGATTTGCTGATTTTTTTTTTTTTTCAAAGATTTCAATAAAATTTGGATGAGGCAGCACAATAGTGTATGGTTCACTACAAAGCCTGTCTGTAACCGGGATTGACAAGGTTTTTCTCACTTTATCTGTCTCTCCTTTGCTTAACTCTATGCATACACAATGAATGAAAAAAAAGCTGTAGTGAAGATAAACCTTGTCAGTGCTGATTTTAAACAGGCTTGGTAGTAAACGACTCATTAACTGACTAATTTAGATGTTTTGGCTGAGCCAGACCTGTTAAAGTTTTGTCCTTATTTTCTCTGCGAAAATTTCAGAATTTAATGTAGTCTTTTGATGCATTTTATGTGGACAAAGCACTAGGCAGGAGAAACATCCTGAGGAAACACCTGATAACACTACCATGGTAAGCTAGGTAGTATGCACTATTGAGCAGCTTAAGCAGGCAAGAATTTTCTTTTTATGCCTATCTTCACTCATCACGGTGTTTACCAGCTTTAAGTCATTTATTTTGTACACTAACCTTAACTATTGCTTTGCAAGAAAGCTAGGTAATTTAAAGTACTTCGTGCTGAAAGTAACATTAGTGATGCATAACCCCAGTTGTACAATCTATAGGAACACAATAAATGGAGCAAATTTAAACAGCAAAAAAATTTTATTCAAAATTTAGAAATTGGAAAAAATTGAATTAAAATTTGATTGTAGAAGAAGATTGACAACACTCTTGTGGATACTAACAGAAGGTAATCAACATATGAGACTACACATATGACTCTTTGTTAAGGAAATCAAAACAAGCATAAAATGAGTTTAGCACATTTGCCACTGTGGCCTTACACTTGATGAGAGTGCCCCTACTTTTTTAGCCTGTGATGTCCTAGATTGCTTGCCACATATCTTTTGAGTTATTAGAGTCATGGTCTGTCAGTTCACTTGTGCCTCCTTTTTGCTAATGTTCCTTGCCTTACTACAAGCTTTCAGTCTTGCTCTGGCAGTGCTGTATGCTTTCTTTTCCTTTCTTTTCCTTTCATGACCGAAAGGCAGCTTTTACACTGCTATTTATTGTCTTTCTGTTCACCATACCATCATTACTGTATATTCCCCAACACTGATGTGGTTTTATTGTGGGGCAGCAGCTCTGTCTGTCTGTGCACTTAAACAACTCTGTGGAGCTACTTTAGCTGCATCTGTCCGCATATAAGCAATTTTTACTTAAGGTGTGATCTTTCTGTTAGTGTGTTGGCTCTAAACAAGGTCCCCTCAAGTGCAATAGCTCGATGATAAGACAGCAGTTTGATGGGAGCAGTCG
>JAPZDY010000011.1:1042884-1053730 GCA_029783645.1 Ctenochaetus hawaiiensis
TGAAAAACACCCACGAAATCCTGGAGGGACTGCCTAATAAGTGTGATAACTAAATATCCTCCTAAACATCCTCATGTGGGGACAATGGGTTTTAAAAGATGAAGTAACATGATGCAGAAAGGCAAAAATGTAACGTCCTCATATGAGTACGCAGGGTCTCAGGAGGTTAAATGAAACTCAACTTTTACTGTGTTAATTTTTCTCTCAGTGGTTGCATTTAACTGTTGCCTGTCAAGTTGTTCAGTGTTGAGTACCAAAAATAAAATGAATCAGCTGATCTCATTTTATCTGGGTGGTCCTCTGTATGTGAACCTAAAACTACTTTGCTTGCACTTTCCCCAAACACTTTAGTCTGACAGGAAAATACCTATAGAACATATTCTTCCTTAGTTTATTGTCACGAACATAGCCTCATTTACCTTCTGCCAGAGTTTATGCTGATCAGAAATCCTTTGTCATAATTAACTCAGTGTTGAGGGAACTTCCTTGTTCTAAGTGGAGAGATGTGTTCTTCCACACAAAATCAAACCGCACTACATGTGACAGGTATGTTGATATCTTGCAGGTATTGGGGGATGCAGAAAAAAAAAAACCCTTACCATTGAGTGGCTTCGCTTCATCGCAGACTGTACCCGAGCCAGCAGGAAGAGCTGAACAAACACAGAAAAAATATGATGCCGAAAACCATGACAAAAACAACCAACAAGAAATAAGAAAACTAAAATAATTAAGAAAATAATAAAAATGGGAAACACTTCAATACAATTTCATTTTTACGCTAAACATACATAACTATTTTTCTCATGCCACATGCAATGCATTTTTTAACTGTCTAAAATTTAAAAAAAAAACAACTCGGGAGAGCAGGTTTTGTGTGATGTGAGCCGTGAGTTTTTCAATTAGTTTTCTTTGGTGCTGAGTTGACTTGCAAGTTGGTAACGATAAAAATGACACTAGACTGATTCAACACAGCAGTACAACAGGATAATCAGTTGTGTTAAGCTCCTGTGAGGCTCTGGAGGATTTTGTCAAATTCTAAGACAATAACCTTTCTGACATCATCAGGGTTATTTGTACTTGGGCATTGAAGGCTATAAATGTAGATCTTAAGGCCTGTGTGACAGCCTGAGAACTTGGAGATCATGTACGGTTACCCAGCAAAAGGGACTGTAGGATCCACAGTTCTGAAGCTTGACTCATACTAAGGACTCAACATTAGAAAATTTTCCACCTCTGCTACTTCAGGTTTGTACAATGAATAAGGAAGTGTAATAGTAAATTCTGCATTTCTTTTTTAAATTATTTATTGAACTAATTTTGGGTTCAATGAATGAAGGAGCCGTGGACTTTGATGTGATTTTAAGGAGGCAGAGTGAAATTAATCATCTGGAACAGAGTTGCAGTCTTTTTATTAGCTCTAATAGCACATTTGTTTATTTGCAAGCCTAGTTTCATTAGTTTACTTATACATTTTTTTTTTTAACATCATATCTTGTGAAATTTATTACGTGTATTCAAGTGCTTGTCTTTACTCAAATCCCCTATGCAGCAGGTTGCATTTTTTGTTTTGTTTCGTTTTGTTGCCAAAAAATGTAATACAATAGATTTATTTCAATATCGTTTTTTTTTTATTATTCTAAGTGTTCAAGTGAATCTTGTATAATACAGAATACATGAAGAGCAAAACTGTCCCCAGGCTCTGTACTCGTTACACATGAACTTGTGTTCTGTACATGTTCACTGCTCAAACTTTTGTCTACTTACTCTCTGCTAATGTGACGGTGGCGGCGGTGTTCACTGTAACAGGTAAAGTAATCTCAGCATCCGAGTCTCCCGCAGGTAAGCTGATGATAGTTGCCTCCCCCAGGAGGTTACAGATCCTCTGCTGCATAGCAGTGAGGATGACGGGAACTGGAGTGCAGTCAGCGGAGGTACCCTCTATAGCAGCCCGCGCCTGAGCCACTTTCCGCCGGACCTCCGTCTTCATGTCGGACCACTTCTTTTTCACCTCAGGCAACTCTCTGGGACAGGTGGTGACAGCGTTAACCTTTTTCAGAATATCCACCCATGCGTTATTCTTTGCCATGTGGGTGACTCCAGCATTGAAGTGGTTAACCAGTGTGTGCTTTTGTTTCTCTATTTCTTCCACAATAATTTCCACCTCTCTCTCGGAGAAATTCATTTTTCTCTTTTTCGCAACCGATGCCATAATTGCATATATTCCTCTTTAGGAGAGGTAATTGTGCGTATTGTACGCAAAAATAGTAGGATTTACTCAATTGATGTGCGCAACGTAATGGCTTCCAGAATCGGCTTCTTCTTCCTACTAACAACGCTTACGTTAGCTGGGCGTGCTGCCCCGCCCATCGACATTCAATTGGTTGGATATTCCGCGGTAATGCTTTATCCTCTGTTGCTATTGGCTTCCTTAAATGCCAATCAATCAACAAGCCAAGCAAACTATGTTATTCAAAAACCGAATAAAAATTCTCACCCTTATCTCACTTTATCTTTAGTGGTAGTTTGTGAATTTGACCCCCTCACTTCCGTTTGTCAACACTGCAATAACTTGAAAATGACCACATAAAATGAAATAAATCTTTTTATTGAAAACTACATACATAAAGATAGAGATACTGCATAAACCATAAAATAATGTAAAATGTATCTATAATGTGTTTTGTGTGTGTGTTGTGTGTTGTGTGCACGTGCGTAAGTGTGTCTGTAAGAAAAACCCAAGATACATTGCCATCTGTTTGCAGAACCTGATCCTGAGGCTGAAATGTTTGTATAAGATGGCTGAATTCCATTTAAATGTTTCTGCTTCAGAGTTCGTGGGTTGTTTATGCTGAATCACTGTCACACTCTCATGACTTACAGGGTCACTTGGAACAAACCAATCTCTGATGTTGTTAGTAACACCTGTTCCTACTATGATAAGTCAAAATGTCTGCTGAGTGTTCTAATTAATCACCACTGTTTTTGGGACAACACCTGGCTGTTTTCCCCTTTGTGGGGGGTCGATCAAGGTTGTAGTTCCAGTTTATTCATACACACACATCCCTCATGATATGATAGATAGTCTTATCTCTTTAGCTTATTTTTTCCATATCATGAAAAGGAACTGTAGTGAAACTTAGTCATTTTCTCTTAGTAACTGTGATTATTTATTACCTCTACATTTGTTAAGTGATCAGTGAACTTTGTTTCTTTTGGGGGATTTTGTTTTGTTTTTTTTTGTTTTTTTTTTGGTCTGAAGATAAAAATTCTTGGTTGGCTCTATAACAAGTACTTTGGTCTAATAGAAATTTATGTATGATGGTCTCTTTCACCAACACTGCAGCTTGACCAGAAAACATAAATGTATCTGTTTATCTTTGTGAGCATAGCCTCAGTACAAGCAAATGCTAAAGAAACAAAGACATAATACAATGGTTCCTAATGTAATATTACATTCTTGAGGCTGCTAAGGAACTATAATTTACGTCTTGTCTCTCTCACCACATGTCTAAGCTCTGCTCTCAGACTCCTCACCTTCTGAGCAAGGGCACTAACTTGCCAGCCCGTCTTCTTGTATCTCAGTCAGTACATCCTTGATTTCTTTTGTCACCCCTTCTCACATTTGTGGTCCATCCTATTTATCACAATCTAAGGGAGCAATGAAGACACACAAGGCAAGAGCAGTCTAGAAAACAGGCATTAACCAAATGAAGGTGTAATTAAAAGTTTAATTTAGACATCCTTCAAGATGACACACAGAGATTGTTTTCCTGGCAAGTCCTGAATTATCTAATTGGACTGCTAACATTTAATGTCACCAAGCTTACTAAATAATGACTGCCACAACAACAAGCTGTCCATCATGAAACATTATAAAACTGTTCACCTTTATCTGCAGATATGCTCCCCTTTAAATCTCAGTTAAGAATAGTTAAGTGATTGCTTTACTTTTAGGTATATCAATAAAGGCTAATTTTATACTGAAGTTTAATATCATGACAGTATGAGTCAGGGGCAGATAAACAACAAACAACAAACAATATTCAATTATATTAAGCCATGTGTTTAGACAAGGGAGAGGTGGATATTCATTCTCTTAAAACAACCCTTTTAGCTAAAACCAGACAATACATGAAAGCCTGCAGGGTCATATATAGCATTTTAGGGGACTTTCAGTTGAATTCATTGGGCCTGTTGTAACTACCCTCACACAAATAATTATCCCTCCTTCATTTTTGCTTGACTAGCAGTTGGGGTAATCACTTCATCAGGATCATCAGATGAGATGATAAACCCTAAGTGAGGACAAGTGGCTTTCCAAATGGTAAACGGTAAATGGATTGGGAATGTTGCTAATGGTAGGAAGGCAGTAGTGTTAAAAAAAAAAAAGTCGGTTGTTTGGGGAGATATGGCATTGGCAACAGGTCTTATTCTCTTCATACTTGCCAGTCGCCACAGAACCCGATTGTTTCTCCAGGTATAATGGCCTTGGTATGTTTTGCTACACAATTCAATTTGCGTGTATTGGCTATTTTTGGACATCTTTTGTGTGTAATTGTGCTGCATGAAAAACTGATAATTGTTTGGTGCAAAGACACAATAACAACTTGAAACTGTAAGCAGGAATGCATGTCTTGTCACTCACTCATGAACACACACATTTGTCCTTATGTGCCTCCTAAGACAAGCTGAAACTTGCGCCATACCTGCCAATTTACACAAAGACAAGACGGTTTATCGTCTCCAAAGCAACAACAATCTCAATTTTTGTATTTCGTTCTTCACAAGTCTACACTAACTGATAGCTTTCAGGCTTTATTCATGAAGTGGGATAAAATTTGTAAAATCTTAAAATATGTATGAATGTGTTGATGGTGACTTTTTGTTCAGTTGCTGATTTAGTATTGATAAATTAGCAATTACATAAAAGATGTAAGTAATACGTGATAGAGCAAAGGAGAGCAAGCAGTAGTATGACAGAAAATGCAAGTTGAGCCGGATAAAGCAGAAAAGTTGTCAGTTTAGCAGCCCATTGAAACTTTAAGGCCTGTTCATATGGACAAGGCTCATCTTAAAAAAAAAAAAAGATAGGAAGATCTTTGCCCTCTTCTGTCCATGACTATGCCATTTCAGCTGGTTGACAGTAAATCACTTGTCTGGTTGACACTGCAATGAGATTATTGACGGTTGAAAAAGGTGCTGGTGCTTTATGTTCTAAAACCACTGGTGACTTAACAGGCTGAGTCACGGCTTGAGAACACCATCAGCAGGCTTGAGAGACAGGTTAGTTCACACCACTGCCTATGTCCACCACACCACATGACCATGTGAAAATTCAACTGCGCACTCCTTAGCTCATGAGGCTTAATGTAGTAAATCACACATTCACTTTCTATTTATCTCCTATCAGTATTTTCAGGTTCATATGTGTGTTCATATGTGAGATTAATGTCCCTTATCTGTTTACACTGACTTCTGAACATCACTAGCAGTGTTGAGAAGGTTACTTCTGAAATGTAATAGGTTATGGATTATTATTTGCTAAGAACATAATTAGCGATGGAATGTTTTAATTACTTCACAAAAGTAATGTAACATATTACACTTTTTGTTACTTTTCTTACAAATGTCCGAACTGGGTTTTAAAACTTTGTTTGATGTGATTGATTGCAGTTACATTAACTTTCTTTAGACGTTTCCTTTGGTTTTACATTAAGCATTTTGAAGTTTACAGCAGTTTCACTGCTGATAAACAAGTTTTACACCGTGCAGTAATGTTTGCAACCTCTTCTGATCTCACAAGAAAAAATAATGTCGTAATCCCCAACTTAAGTTCATATTTGTTTTGTTTGCGCTGTTGATTGCTACAGCAGTACACAGCAGTCAGCTGTGAATTTGTCAGTAATCTTGGCAGTGCAGCAGATGCAATGTTGGCAGCATAAGCAGTATATTGCAAGTAACTGTCTGTAGGAGCAGCAGGGGTTGGGTGTGGATGGATACTGGTAGTACTGATATACTTGAAGTAGTAAAAGTCAAGTGAAGTCAAAAGCAATTATATTGTGAAAGCGAGTCTTTAATTGCCTTTAACATTAACTCATGATCATTCCTCATACCTTTGCCTTTGTCATCTTGAATTATGAAATCTATTGATCAAAACAACATCCTTCAATATTGAGGTATCTGCTTATCTGTTTTTGACTGGAAAGCACTTTTTGTCTTAAGCTGTTGAAAATAAGTATATAAGTAAAGAGACTTGAAAAGTGACTTCTGCATTGTTTTGTTTTGTTGTGTACTTATGCAGATACAGTTTACATATATAGGTTGATGACAGCTTAAGGTTTCATGGTTACTTACTATGAGTACTCACATTGGCTTACACTGCCTAATTGAGAGTATATTAGTCAATGTACAGAAGGTCGGCGGAGTATGCTAAAATGTAAACTTTATCCACAAACAAGCAGGCAAATTACTATATTAAAAATTCAGTATTATTATTTAGCCTACTTAGAGTTCAGTTCTTTGAATGAAATTCTTTGCAGGAACCTTTTTCAAAAGTTATGGTTCTTTAAGTACAAACATTATCCAAATAAACAAATTCTCAAAAGGAAATGTACGTTAACACAGCTATACTGAAAACTAAAAATGAGAAAAAAAATAAAGTAAGGAAATCAGAATAATTACTGGAGAAACTAAAATACAAAGTGTTTCCAAATAGAGCACAAAGGCTAAATAGTTTGATGCGTATGTTGCTGTGGTGCAGTCAAACAAATTAAACACTAATGGGAGCTATTGGATCACTCTCCTGCATTATCTAAAAACACTAACCAGAGAATAATATATTTTTTATTGGTAATAACTATATATTGAAAATAATATCATATATTTTAATATTTAGATTTCAGTGTATCAATGTGACCAAAAACTAACAGAAGTCATATAATTGGATGGAATGCTGTCAGAGGGCTAGGGTTTAGCAAGGGCTTGAGCCTTCCAAAGTTTTTTTACTGACTCATTAGAAATAGCTCACCACAGCAGAGAAAACTGTGTAGGCTGTTTAGCAGCAAAGCAGTCATTTTAGGTGTTTGGGAAATCTTTCTCTGCTTACCCCTTGCATATGCACTTTATTCTTAACTGCACTGTTGTGAGCTGATTTCAATAAGAGAAGTTAATAGTTGTTTATACCTCTAAGTAAGGAGAAATTGGTCACAAAAGTAGCTAGGTAGTGGTAGTGGTTATGCTGAAAAAAATCTAGATAAATTATGCTTCATGACTTTCGCTGTGTCTAGTCTTTTTTACTGATAGACATAAACATAATGAAAATGTTGTCCAGCATGAGGATGTAGTAACTGTTTTGATACACTGAGAACTTTAAAGAAAAAAAAAACTTGCAAAATACCTGTGCACTATTCTCTCATATTGTGCAACACACAGGCACCAGCAAACAAGTTAAGTGTTTTATCTTGACAATGCTGCCACCGGATATTGGCTTGTTCGTGTGAATAAATTGTACTTCTGAAGCGTGCTCTAAGTTAAATTCACATTTCTGAAACAAAAGATGACACCAGTGTGTTGTACCCATGTGTCTATAGTCAGCAGGTTGTGCCATTCAGTTCTCTAAGACACGTAAATTGTCATTCAATAACTAGGCGAAGACAATAAACCATCAGATTAGGTCACGCTATATTCTCGCGTAGCACAACGAGATTTAAGACGAACCGGGTTCCCACGCTATTTTTTCCCAGGATGGCGAAGTCAAGGATGGCGCCCCACTCTGGCTCCGGTTGGCTAGCAATTGTTGTCTTCGTTGCTTGGATTGGTTGGATTTAACTAGGAAGCGGTTGTAGTTATGCATGAGGAGTGACATTGGTTGGGGATGGGCTAACAGTGTCAGAGTAAGCCAATCAGAGGCAGAGTAGAGCTGACTCTGCCTTCGCTATCCTGAAAAAAAATATTGCTTCCCGGTGCCGGGTAGCCGTCTTCTTAACGGTCAGCAAGTTAATGGCTCTAAAATAGTCTATCGGAATTAACATTTTATTCGTGAAGGTCTTTAACACAGGTCCGTTATTTTTCGTGATATGCGATACACGAGCTGTATGACTCCAACGTTCGAGCCGTGAAATCATTTTAACAGACGATTAAGGCGCTGACAGTTCATCTTATCGTCGCGTTTCGTTTCACCGGCGGGCATCTATAAAATATGATGGTTACGTTGAAAACGCTGGCCAAATAAGTTGTTTTATCAAGTGAAATGTTCGTTTCGAGTTAACCCCGATAATGAGTTCATTTTTAAATAATCTGGTTTGTAGGTTAACCGGTCGCTGGTAGCTTTTCCTCCTCGTACCGGCTGAAATGGAGGGACATGTGACGTGGTAGACAGAGCTCGAGGTATAACAGTTGCCTCAAGTGCACTTCGGTTTACGTTTTCTCTCCGCCGGCTGTCTCTGAAGAAGGAAGAGTGACGATCTGTTCACTGATGCAACAGCAGGGCTCGTTGATGCCCCACTTGCTCAGTGATGTATTTTGCCAGTGCCGGTCCGCCGACACCCACGCAGGGGTCGACCCGGGCAGCGGAGGCGGGCACACCGGGGACCCCTCATCAGCTTCCCAAACCAAACCAGTCACCCGACAGACCGTGAGCGGTGGATGGCACTCGGACCCCGACCAGTCAGCCCATCCATGTGACACATGTGGAGGGCCTGAGCAGGAGCACAGACTGAAAGTGCTGTTTCAAGTACTGGATGTGAACGGTGATGGAGGCATTTGTGTCAACGACCTCACAATCGGGCTGAAGAAACTGGGGGTACATCGCACTGAACATGAGCTTAGGGTAGGTGAACATCCTTAATTTCAAGTCCATGATTTTTTTTTCTTTTTTGTTACATTTTACTTACTCGTGTTGCCGTTAATATTTGTCTTAAGGTTTATTTCCTTGTGTGTAAGTTGAATTGAAAATGAAAGTCGCGTGTCTTATTGAACGATAACAAAGTAGGTAATTATCTGAGAAAATACAAGGATGAATGTAAGTTAGAGAGTTAAAGAGCTGTAAGGAATAATGATACAAAACATCTGGGTAACAGGAAAACAACAAGGAAAGAACCAAAACTGTGAATATCAGAGGACATGGGCAGATTCACAGTATAACTTTTGGTCAAAAAGTCCAAATGTTTTTTTGTTTTCAGGGGGATTTTACAGAAAGGCAGTATATAATGTATATTTGATTATTACACAACATTCAGAGGTTATGGTGGCTACTTTCTGAAACAGTAACAAATAAAGTGAATCTAACCTGACCCCTTTTGACAGTCTGGAATAGAAGCAGATCAGAGTTGTGGAAACCCTGCTTCTCTGGAAATTTCTCTTTGTTTGCTGAGGATAGCCACATAATCCTAGATAATGGTACAGTCTGTGTGATGCCATTTGACATTATGGCAAATGTCCAAGACCACAGAGATCAAAGGATTAACCCTGAATAAAAATTCACTGCTTCAAGCTGCTTTATCTATACATTTTGAAGTGGCCAGGTTTTAGTGTATTTAAAAATGATATTTTCTGTCTCATTTGTTAGCCAGAACTTCTGTTTAAAGCTACTTTTGCAATGAACATACAGAAAGTATACTTGTTCATTAATAACTTTGCATTTCAGTTAAGCCAGCAGGCAAAATAAAAAGGATGTAGTTTGGCTAATTATAATGAGCAAGATGCTTTATCTCAGTGTCCTAAAGTGGTGTTAGTTCCTGACATTTTATCAGCATATGCAGTCCACCCAGGTATTTTCATTTAGTGTTTTTTACAGTGAGTGATGTTGGAGAAAAATTGACATTTAAACTGACAGGGCCTGTCTGGCCAAAGTTAAACAACTAACAGTAGCTGTCTAAAGGTTAACCTATGAACTCACACGCACAGCTGAATCTTAAAAGTACTGGCTCCAGCAGCACAAAATTGTGTAGGGTCCCACCTCTTTGAGCTAATCAGGACCATAAAGAGAATGTGTAGTTGTAGATCCGTCCTTCCTTTTAATGGTAACCATAGATGAGGATAAAATGGTGTGGAGAATGAATGTGACACATTTTGGTCAAGTTTTATTTTTGTATAACACATTTTATACCCAGGTATTTAGTAGTTAGACACCAGTAGGATATATAGTAGGTTTATTTGCTGAAGTGTTTCCCTCTGGGCCATTTGGTAAACATAATATAAGTTAGTCTCACATGTGAATGTCAACTTGAGCTCAAGCAGGAAATCAGACAATGACTTGCTTTGGTGTGATAATATAATGCTTTATTCTCTTATACATGAATGGACTTTTCTTGTAATTCATGAATGCAGCACAACTTTTTGTTGTGTTTTGTTTTTGGGGCTTCAGAAATGGTGGTGTATCCCCGGGCTGTTTATCACCACAGCTGCTGGGCTAACTGACAGGCCTTAATTGTAACTATTTCTAGAACACTGTAAACAAGGAGATGTGTGCTATTAATACACTTGAACATACGTGTGCTGTTAATACACTTTAACGTACACATACTTCTTACACAAGCACGCACATATAGCGTGATGCACTAACACGGATATCAGGTCTCGTCACTGTCCTTGTATCAGTCCACCTCTTCAGGCCGCAGTCCACGAATGTCTGTTCAAACACTCAAGTAAATTTATCGAGGGTTATAGCCATGTCCAAGGGCAGTAACAAACAGACAGCCTCATGTAAAAGTTTGGGGATCCTGCGTTACTGTTGTTGCTTATAGGGCTGGTTGACTGTAGGGGTGGGCGATATATCGAATATACGCGATGTATCTATGTAAAAATCTGATGAGATGTATGAAATGACTATATCGCGACCATCGAGTAC
>JAPZDY010000011.1:1062065-1074068 GCA_029783645.1 Ctenochaetus hawaiiensis
TTACGTGACAATTTGTACTCGATGGTCGCGATATAGTCATTTCATACATCTCATCAGATTTTTACATCGATACATCGTGTATATTCGATATATCGTGCAGCCCTAACTTGATGCAAAAAAAAGCTGTCATGGAGTTACTGTGGAAATAATGGGTTGTTTGAGTGCAGTGGTGCAGTTGTCATACTGTGCCTAAAAGGTCCTTCAAGTAGGGAGCAATAAAAGGTTATCAGACAAATTCTGAGAAAATCTACAGAGGTAGAAGCTCAAAAACACTAAACTCACTTGCCTGGGATTAAACTCTGAGGATTAACTTGCTAACAGGTGATGAATGTCTGTGAACAAAACTCGCTCACAAGTCAATGATCATATCTCGTGAACTCACACCTCTGCATGAAAGATAGATTTATCAGTTTGAAACAAGCTATTTGAGACAGTGGTGCAGTTGTGATAATTTGATAAATTAAATGAAGTATTAGGTCATGATCCTAATCTGAATCTCATAATGATGTATTCATATCCATCTCTTAGACAGCAGCTATAGAGGCCAGCGCAGTTCTGCTGTTACTCACCTTGTGCCTGCATTCGAGTCCTGACCAAGGCAAGTGGGTAGCTGGCTAGCTGGCCACATGTGCTGGAAGTAGTTCCACAAGCTAAGAGCACAAACACTCCAGGATCAGCACTGTCTGTGGCAAAGCGCTGCAGCCAAGAATTCTTCAGAGTCTGACAGAGGAAAGGAGAGCATGGGAGTCAGGCTGAACTAAAAACCAACAAACAAAACACAAAGTTATCTCTAGACAACAACCACACACCTCATAGACAGCCAGGTCAATGCCAGCGTAAGGAATGATACCCAGCATGTTGGGGACATAGCCCTTATAAAAAGCAGCTACACCCTCTTTGCGGTAGATATGTTTGGCACAATCCAAGATGCCTGAGTACTGGCCGGTCTTCCTCAAGGCTAACCGTGTCTTTAGGACCTAAGAGAAAAGGAATTGATGTGAGGTCCCCAGACGTATGAAATAAAAAGTCCACTTTGTTGTCCAAGAGTTCAGATCTTTCAGAATTGAACAAAACACAGACTAACATACATATGCCGTGCATTACCCTTTACAGTAAAATAAGTTGCGTGATATGAACCTCATTTACATAAATGACTTGCTCACACTTTGTGCATAACTGAAGGTCTGTGAGTCTGTGTGTGAAGGTCTGTTTTCCTCCAGATTAGAGGTCACAGTACAGTTTCACATGATGGGTTCAAGGCTAAAAGTTAAAACGGGCAGTCAGTCACAAGACAAACAGAATTCACTTCTGATAATTCTGCATACAAACACAATAAGCCATGACTTGCACAGTACTTGTGAAAAATTAATACAGTGACTACTGAGAGTCTTTTGTTAATTGAGGTTTTTACATAAAAATAATTTGGATTCAGTCTGTATCTCATAGTCTCTCACCTCCATGGGGTAGATGCTGCTCTGAGCAATCACTCCAGCCAGAGAGCCTGCCACCAGTCTCTCTGCGATGCCCAACGTCACCTGGTTGCTTCCAATCAGTCGTTTGATCTGACAGACAGGTCATCTTTTTTTGTTATGGAAGAACACAAAATGACCACAAAGTCTGTGTCATTGGAGCTGTATTACTGCATACCTGTTCGTAGGCCATGAACTTAATAGCAGACTCAGGGGCGATTTTGATGACATTGATTCCGTTGCCTCGCCACAGTGACCTCACACCCCCTTCTCTGATCATCTGGGCAAAGCCCCCAGCAATACGCATGCTGTTGTTTTTGGAGGCATGAACCTGGAGAGATGAAGACCAAGACAGTTTAACAGTGTATTCCCACCAAGATCAGTAATTCACTTTTCACTTAATGCATTTCCCTAAGAACAAAAACGCCCAAATACTCTCTATTTAATCAGTTCAGTGTTGTATTTCACCTGCATGAGAACTTTGAGCCTGTCCAGTGGAGCTGTGCATGTTCGAGACACAGCACCAGCTCCTCCTCCTGCCACTAGGTGTCGCCACCACATTCCTGTTTTCTTCTCTTCTGCTGTGAACTCATCAGGCACCATCAGACTTTCCCCAACATCAAATATCTGAGGAGGAAGCAAAAGATTTCAGCTTTGTGCCACTACTCCTCAGTAAACAGTTGCTTTACATAGTCAGAGTTTTTGACAGGTGAAAACCCCGTCAGGTACAAGACAAATCCAGTGTGGGAGATTTGATGTGACACAGAGAAAAGTGCTGTATAGAACAGGTGTCAAAACATGGAGTAGAGGGTTTTTTTGGCATGGCTTTCTTACTAATTCAGACTGAAAAAGAAGAATATTATAACTTAATGATTTAATTATGCCAATATTGCAATAGTGATTCATTGTAAAGGACCAGACAAGATGAAAACTATACAGCAAAAACACTATTAAAATAAATTCTCGGCTCTTTTGCTTTTAGGCTCATTGTTCCAGTAGGCATTTTAGTCTTCAAAAAATAAGTAAATAAGTACCAGTTCTGCTGGAAAAATTTTACCTTCTATGCCTCCTATCAAATTAGAGTTTACCAGTAATTTAACTAAACATAAAGTTACAAACTACTCAAATGGCCCTTCTCTTCATGCCCAACAGAAAAAGGACAGGTATCACAATGCAATAGCCCATAGAGAATGTTAATAGGCTGCTTAGCAAAATAATTTCCTACTCTTGGTTTTCAAAAAGAATTCAAACTGAGTGAAACTAACTGACACAAAATGCAGTTCTATGCCTAAAAACTCAGATTTACTTTTACAGGATTACAAGTAAGGGCACTGAGAACATCATGTATGTGGTACTGGGGAAGGTTAGCATTTTGGCTTTGATAAAACTGTCTCAAGCTATAAATAGGAGATATAAATAGAATATATGATCCAACATACATTCCAACCACATTCATATGCACATCTATCAATGCCTAATAATGTTACTTTGGGTTATTTTATTAGTTAATTTGAGAGATGAGATTTTTACAAAGTGTCTGTACTTCATGTTTATTAGGTTTTGCTTTCAAGCAGAGAGGAGGAGTGTGTACCGTGGAGTGTTTCCAGTAAAGGATGATCTCAGGAATGTTGTCTGCTGGATGCAGGAGGTGGTAATCCCGCCACTCGTTCCAGTCAATTGTCATTGTGCCATTTTTATCCATACTGGGGATGTAAAATAACAGAGCAGATACTGAGTGTTAGAAATGTGACAGTTTTAGACAGTAGAAAGAACAAGCTATATGTTCATATGTTACACTTGTATGCATTGTTGTGTCTCAGTACTGGTAAAATTTGCTCTTCTGGCTTCCTTTATGAGTTCATGTGAATTTTTCTGTAGCAGGATGCTTACTTCAGCACTGTGCCATGACTCAATCATAATATTGTCCCAGCATTTCTTTTTTTTGCCAGTGTGACATTTGTTGCATTTTTCATTTGAAATCACTGAAAAAAACAGCAGCTGGTAATTGACTATGTCATGGAGATCACTGCAGCACTAGCAGACTATAGAAGCTATTACTTACTACAAGATAGGGGCCCAGATATGACCCTTCCTTATTCTGAGACCAGCCAGAGAGAGGAAGAGACAGACAGACAGACACACAGGAGGTTAGAAGAACTAGACATAGATCACACTGAGCCATATCAACATGAGCCAGCTGTTGCTTGATAAATAGAACAACTAGATAGATGAATGAGTGGTGACAGGGACCATGGCTAAGGAAACTAATGCCTTTTTCAGACATGGAAAATCAATTAAAGCTGGTTTAGACCGGCTACACACTGGACAATTATCAGATCTTAACCTGTTTTAAAAAGGTGGGAGACCACAGACAGAAGGACAGTACCAGCAATTTTTTTTAACATAATCCTCTGAACCCGCATTCTAGATGATTCCAGACTATGAGACCGCACACTTGCTGTCTGTATTGACGATTTCACAGTTGCGTTCTACAAACAGGAGATCTCATGGACACTTTAGAGATCAAATGTGAGTTTAGAAATGTATCCATGGTATGTTTTGCATGAAACCTCAAACATGCACTTGTATTGTTGCCATAAATCAAAAACTGGTCTACTTTATCAATAACTCATTAAGCTTGGGTCACAATTTTATTTGTCTTCGCTACAGTGGTAAATATAAAAGTACACAACATCTGGTTCGTAACACTTTCTGGTGTGCTTGCTCTCATTGGTTACTGCAGATATTCTGTCAGAGGCAGCCAACCATAGACTGTAAATATCAAATGTTTGATAAATCGTCTAGTGTGTAGCTGGCCTTAATGAATTTGTTGAGGGATGGTTTCCGCAGTTCAGAAATACAATATTTGACATATTTATTTTAAACAATTAAGACAATTAAATGTAAGTAAATGTATGCAATTTTCTGTCTACGTTTTTTAACACTGGACAAAACAGGAAAAGAGTAAGGATATTTGGCACATAGAGCTACTGCTGAGCCGAATAATGCTTTTAAGAGGAGAAGTGAATCTGTGTTGTCTAAGTGATGGTGACTGTATAAGTGATGGATTTTAAAACTTATTCAGCTTTTGCACCTTCCATCTCACAGTAAATCTCCAACTCCATGTCATCATTAAGTTAATCATTTACTGGGGAATTCTGCCACATATTTTAAAATGTCTTACAGTGCAGAATCACTAAATGGCAAGATGTTGAGTAACATTTGCTTACATGTCATTTTAACACATAATATGCAATATCGCTGTACTAAAATGTTCCAACAACTATACCTGTGCTATATATTTTGTTGAGCTGTGTACTTAGATTTTCCTAATTGTTTGAAACAATGTTTAAGTTCAGAAAAATCAGTACTTTTATTCAAGGTAACTTTTTTCTTGTCATCT
Organism: Ctenochaetus hawaiiensis; assembly: GCA_029783645.1. NCBI lineage: Eukaryota > Metazoa > Chordata > Actinopteri > Acanthuriformes > Acanthuridae > Ctenochaetus > Ctenochaetus hawaiiensis. The sequence continues at coordinate 1,066,938 of JAPZDY010000011.1, forward strand.
ATCGATAACTCCAGGGGTAACAATAATCAGAGAATAAGAAATGAAGTCAGGAAATGTGAGCATAACATGAAAAAAACATTACACAATACATTTAATGTATGTATTACATTATGTTATCTGTAAACTTTACTGTCTGACCCAGTCAGATAGACTGTAATCTGCATTGTGGCTGTTTAACAAAAAAAACCCAAAAACAAACAAACAAACAAAAACAAACAAACAAACAAACAAACAAACAAACAAACAAAAAAAAATATATATATATACATTCCATGTTCCCACACTATTTTGCACCAATTGTTTTGATTGAGAGACCTCTTTACATATTTTGTATTTTTAGCATATGACTAGATATTTATTAATTCATCAGTTGTCGTGATGAAATACAAGGATGATGGCCTGATGATTTCTTTTTCTTTTTTGTTTATTTAACATGTTTGCTCCTAACAAATGAGGAAAAAACTCCGCTAACATGAAAAGAAATATTCGCAACATAAACAGGCTCATTTACAGTGTTTTATAGTTCTGAAATTTTTGCTAATCTTTATTTTATTGTTGATTGATTTTATTGTCTTTTTGCCAAAAAGGTTTTCTTGAGTGATATATGTGTTTTCCTAAAAAGGTTGAACATGACATGCCATTTTATCGCTCTGTTTGTGTGCTATTATAGCCCTCTATTCAGACTTGTACATAAAAGTAACTTGTTTGCTGATTTATTCATTATTAACATGATAAGACCATAATATTAAAATGTCACTGCTTTAATGTAAGGAGATGCATGTCTGAAAGAGGCAAAAGAAAAGAATGTCACTTAACATCATTAACAGATATGACAAAAACAGGTCAGACTGTCACTCAAATCAGTGGTTCCCAACCATTTTTTACTCAGAGAACCCCCACGTATTTCCAAGAATAAAGAAAAGCTGGCCCCTGTGTGCACAGACACACACCAAAAAAAAGAGTTCCTAATATTATATCAATTGCTTTTACCTCTAAAATGAAATTATCGACTTTTACTAATAGTATCCTCCTGTTTTGTATCCTGGTTGTCCCAGTTGTCTCATTTTGCCTGGCTTCATGCTGGCGTTAGCTAGCTCCTCAGCACAGAATAACTTGTCTTGTCCCTCCATAAAACCTAAGTTTAGGTACGTCTCTAAATAAAGTCTTACTCTCATTTGGATACTAAGTCATGTGCATTCCTACAAATCTCAGCCATTATTGATTAAGTGATGCTTACTGCCAAAAAAAAGAGGACTAGACAATGTTAGCTGCTAGCTATGTACGTTATCTACCTGACAAATCTGAATGCATGTTACAGAACCAGACAGCACAGATTGACAGGTCACATAAGTCCGGCAACTACCCAAATTTTTTAATAGCAGTCCTTTAAAATATGCTTATATACAGACTTTTCCATAAAATAAATTCATCTAGTGAGTATGTTCTTATTTCTTTTATATTCAACGTGTGCAGTTTGACAAATTTAGAGTAGAACAGCCATGTGCAACACCATGAGATCTTTGGTGCAACTCCTATAAGCAGACAAAGCCTCCAACACCCTCTGTGCTCTATGGGGCCAAGACCCCAGGTTGGGAACCTCTGACTTAAATGTTGCCTGTGGTTGTAAGGAGGGAGTCTACAACAGTTTCTCTGAATCTGATCCTGTTTCTGTAAATGTTGCATTAGATGATGAAAAAAGATGAGAGACACGACACACATACTCACAAGTTAGTAATGAAAATGTGAATTGAGACAATTGGAAACTGTGGATCATGGCATCACTCTCACCTTTTGAGAATCTTCTCAGCCTGTTCCTCAGAGATGTTCACTCCCAGGTCACACAGCGACTGCATGATTTCTTGTGAGTCTATCCGTCCTACACCACAGAGATAAATTTGTGTTTCATTAATCATAGGTGAGTCTCACTGAATCAAATCATACAGGTCAATTTACTCATCACAGTGGCCTGTAAACTAGGCTTGGAGAGTATCAAGGTATTGTTGTATGTCCATTGATAAAGGCAGGCAAGTCAACGTGGACAAAGTTTGTTAGCCACATGGTTTTAGTCAGCTACCAGTCTGCCACTGACACCTGCATGCTATCTCTGTTTAGATAACTGATGTGCCTTTATCTGACAAGTGTCATCCGGTTCTCTAATAAGAATGAACTGGACATGTGTGTTTATTTCCCACCAATTCATTATTCTACTGGCCTAACCTAGTAGGCCTCATTAGACAAAATGCATAAAAGAGACATCATATTGTCAGGTGGAACATGTCTTTGATCACTCAGCTTAATGTAATGTTAAGATTTTGCTTGTTGCATTATGGGACATTTAGTATCCTTTTTTGGGGGGGGGGTCGATCCATATTAGGAATTTAAGTTAAGATATCATTACCACTGGTATTTTATCAATATTCTGCTTTACCCCAAATTTATAGAAATGTAATACTAATTTGCTGAGAGCACCAACTAGTCACTAGCTGTAACAACATTACGTACCATCATTCTTCTTGTCCAGACTTTTAAAGACCAGCCTGAGTTTTTTCTCGTGGTCTCTGAGATAATGAACAAACTCCTCAAAGTCTAACTGTCCATCCAGATCTTTGTCTCCTGCTTTCACTATTTTCTGTAAGTAAACAGAAAAAAAACCTTTAAGGAATTTGTGTTTATTGAGAAACAAACACAAAAGACAACAAACAGGGACAGCAAAAAAACAAAACAAAACACATGTCTACATATTAGAGTACACATGCATTAGATGTACATGAGCAACATTTCCTGTAAAGCATATTACCTTGAATTCATTCACCGTTGTTATTAGAGACAGCTTTATTGCTTTGTGGACATAGTTATGGGGCAAACAGGAGCAGAGATTAGAAGAAGGAAGCTTCTACAATCTCCTACCATCTGTGCATTGTTGACTTAGCCTGTATTTACCCCTTTTCAGTCATCACACATATCAGGTTATTAGGCTTCTTTAACAATTCACTGCACTTTCTGCCAATACAGCCTGCTAAGCCAACTGGAAGGACTTCTACAAGAACTGAGAGTCAGCCAAAACACAAATATACACTCTTTGGCAGGAAATGGCTAACCAAGGGAAGGAACAACAGGTTGTGCAGGTCAGAAGAAATCTACATATTTATCTCTCACAGAATGCACACTAGCAATGCTAGTAAGAGGAAAAATTTGACTATGCATCACTGGACTTACATGATGGAGACCGTAAGCCAGTGCTTGAGGGACTGGACGTGTTTTTTAAATGTTCTGTCTCACTGTTAATGCTTATGATCTCTACATCTGCTTTTATTATCACAATTAGGGCTGGGAACCTAAATGCAGTAAAGAGGATGACCCAAATGTAATGACTAGAAGAGCCAAGAAGAAAAAGAAGATGAAAAATATAGTGAAAATAGATTTTAAAGGACAACATTTATACTTAGAATACTGTGACTAATTCTGACGTAGCTAGTCAGGGATTCAACCTGATATTTTCCAATTCTGACAATTGCTTCATTTATCTTCAGATGTTTTAGCAAAGAAACCTATGCACTAATGCTACGGCAACTCCTGAGCCTCTGAAGTCGATGACAACATATCAACATGTGACATCATCATAATAATGTTACTGGCCAGAGATCATTCGGCCATATCAGATCTTCTTCGTAAACTAGCTCAAATGTAAATATAATCATCATTTGGACTCAAAAAAAATGCTTAAGCAATTATTTTACCTTTATAATTGTTTTCAAGGAATATATGGACTTTCACTCTGCACCTTTCTAAAATTTCTGTAGATGTATTTTTTTTTTAAACTTGTTTTCATGCAATTGCTGTCTATATGACCTTTCAGGTATAAATTAAATTTGCTAGCAGTTGCTGTTTTTTAGTCGTACCTTTTGGTCATCTGTTTTGTTTGTCTTAATAATGGTTTTTAATATTTGATCTTTTTTGCTCCTTTAATTGTTTAAATTCAAATGTCTTATTCATTGTCTTAACCAACCGTTGTCTTGAGTATTATTTTATTTAATCTTATTTAATCTTTTTTTTTCTTAATATTGTATCAATCAATTTTTACATCTTCATATTTTAATGAAATTCCTTACTTTCTAGTCTTCATTATTTTAATTTATGATAGTTTTAAACTCATATATTATATGTTTGTTTTAATTGTGCTGGCCCATCTCTAATATTTTATCTTTACATTGTTCACATAGTGTTAGGGGCTGCAACTTTCTTGTTAGCTCTTGCTCTGTGCAGCACATTGTGCTTACACTTGAAAACAAATGCGTTATATGAATAAATTATGACTTGCTAGAAATCAGAGTGTATTGAGACTTGAGAGCAGTTAAAAGCTGGGTGTGTGTGCTGTGAGAGGCTTAGTAATTGTCCATGCCAAAGCTGATATGTATTTAGCCCATGGATGTATTATAAGAGTTTATCATTGATGTAAAATACATTATCAACAAAATAAAAAATGTGAAGGAATAACTAAATCAAACTTGAATATTAAGACTGTAAAAACAGGCTACGATCCAAAGGTAAAGACAAAGAAGGCATTGCACAAAATGGAAAAAGCATTAAAAAAACTGACCTTTTTTTTTACCACAACAAAATAAAAAGTGGGGATCTCTAAATTCCAATGAAAATAAAAAAATGCTTTAAAGTGGTACAGAAATTATTACTTTATTAGTAAAAAGTTACAATTGTCATTCATCAAAAAAATTGTCTGTTTTAAAAGTTCTTGTGTCACTATAAGCAAGCACTGAATAGAAATAAGAACTTTGGGTTTTTGACAGTTTAACAAGACATTCTGAAACGATTGAATTGAACACTGAATTCATAAACAAGAAAGGACTCTCATGACGATTTAGGACTCATTTTGGGGGGGGTCTTAGCGAAGGGAAGGGTCAGTTTCAAGCACTGAGTTACTGGTGACTAGCAAGTAGTAATATGGATTATATCCCATCTTCATTATTCTGAGTAATTTAGTCTTTAGAATTGCTTTTTGAGAATATTATTCATCAAGACAGACCTCTCTGCTAGGTGCTAATTTTAATCTCTGGATGTAAATAAATGGGAGTCATATGCAAAGGTTAAAAATTTGACATTCATACTTTGACTAGGTCCTAGGTGACTCAAAGAACAGCAGCTGTACAAAAAAGTCAGAACATGAAGCATTCTTAATAACAGAGTTGTGCTAACAGTAAACAAGAGCATCCTATCTCTGAGGTACAGGAAAAGTCTTAGCCTACTGGGAAAGAAGGAGAATGTATTGGCTAACCTATATCAGATTTTAAATGAGTTAGAGATGAGGTTTGATCCCCTGCCACTTGTTGCTGGTACCTAACTGTAGTGAAAAGGTTGCTTCTAGACCTTATTAAAGAGCCAATCGGTAGATCAGTCGACAGTCATTATCCTAGCAAGTGAGGTGCTGTTTAAAGCAGATCAACCCTACCCACTGCCCCCTGTTGTCCCTACAAGTTAACCGGGCCTAGAAATCAGGCCCTGATCTATTACTGTAAGCGGGGTAAGAGGATATAGCCACCTCTTTTATCCTACCTGTTGAAGATCTGTAGGTGGAGCCACCATAATTAATACTGTTGTCTTCTTTGGAGTAACACTACTCTTGCTGCTTTCTTTTTTGTCAGAGCAGTGTTCAGTCTTTTGCTCTCTGCAGTTGTCAGTAGCCTCAGTCTTATTCTCCTCTCGCAACTGAGCTTTTGTAGGCTTACAATGTGTCATGCCAAAGAGGCTCTGGCACAGGAAGCTCAGCATGTCCTGCAGCATCCTTCTATAGTGACTGCCCGCTACTGAGACACAACAGTGACACTTCACCGTGTCTGCTGGCTAAAAGCAAAGAGTTGATTCAGCTGAGAAAGTGTAGAAAGGTCGGCTAAGGACAACCAGAGACAGCAGATGGGACTCCTCCACTTTCTTCCATTTACAGCTCCAGCTCAGTGTCTGTGTGTTTCGTCAATGTACTGGATCTTGTTCTCGTTAAAATCACTCCACTGACAGACGTCCGGGCTCAGGTCCGTAAGCATTAAATGTACCAAGATAAAATAAAATACTCCAAGCTAACTGTTTCCATATAATTTCTGAGGCACAATTAGTTCTCCATTGATTAAATCAAGAATTTCACACCATAAATATCTCATGTTGAGAATGCAAAAATGAAGCAAGAGCAAACAGACTGGAACTGCCACTTAGCCGGCTTCAGCATCAGTGGCAAGAGAAATGCAGCAGAGAGAGCCTCCAGAAACCTGCATCCTCACTGCAGCTGAGCCCAACCAATCACTGTAGCCAATACTGGCAGGTCTAACTGTCGAGTCATGGAAAGAACCCCACAGCCAATGGAGGATAGGATAGCAGCAAAGAATTTAATTTATGCCTTCAATTGTAAGCCAGAGTAGAAGGAGGGGGTAGGGTGAAGCTAAGGGTTTCCCTTCAGTTGCACCTCCCTCACAGCAAAAAAATATGCTGAGCGATGCTTCATCCCTCTCTTCTTATCCACCTGCACTCAGTCAGAGTCACTCCACATACGCATTTAGCAGGCGATCCCTCCCACATGACACCAAGCTCAGCCACATTTTAATTATCAATGCACTGAGATCCTCCTGCTGGGAAAAAAATAAAGCAGCAGCAATATGTCCATAATTACAATATGTCCAACATAAACCCTAAAAGAAGTCACTTCTGGCTTGACTGATTTACACTATCAACTTTAAGCACTGGGTGACATTAAAGAAAACACTGCACCTTAAAATTTCTGGTAGCGGCCATAGACTGATTGATAGAGGCGGGATAAGTTTTCTCCAGTCTAAGTCTAGACAACTTATCAGTAGGGCTGGGCAATATAAAAAAAAATTGTCATGATAATTTTTTTTAACATGATTGTGATTGTCCCTTTTTTTAGATGAAAATTAATTCATTTATTGAAATTGCTAAATTGTCACACTATACCTCTTGTCTCATTAGATATGCACTGTTCTATTCATAACCAAGAGATCTCCTGCATGACCACGCCCAAGGCCACCAACCACTAGGAGTGTAAATCACCAGTTTCATGACGATACGATACTATATCGATTCTTTGGACAACGATATGATATTTGCCGATATCAC
>JAPZDY010000011.1:1074168-1087904 GCA_029783645.1 Ctenochaetus hawaiiensis
GCATTGGGTGATTAGCACCCCTAAAGCTCAGATCCTAGAATCGCCCCTGTCCACATAAAAAAATAAATAAGATGTAAAGGTTTATCAGATAATTTAGTTGCTGAAACTGACATTCAATAAATAGGGGACCACTGGAGCAAAGATGTATTCAGAGAAAAAAAATCTAAGAATATTGACTCTAGGCCAAGTTCTCGCCACTATAACTGCAAATATGTAAACTGTGAAACTGTATGCGTTCCCTTTTAATTAAAAGACTACAACAAAAGCAGACCTCCAAATAATTAACTACGCTAACAAAACTTGTGCAGCCGTCTACTAGTTTTAAACAGGCGGCGCATGTTTCAGACGCTGAGTCAGTACAGCCTGAACTTGTTGCTGAGTTAAAAGACAGGAAGTGGTCTAAACCATGTTTTTTTAGAGTCTTTTTCAGTCATGTTTTTTTCCGGTAATCCTGAAACAGCATAAAGACGTGTGTCATTCGGCAGCAGCATTGTATCCTGATCTATTTGCGTTTTCAACCACAGGATCCTTGTTTTGATCCGCGAGCTGCAGTCACGAGTTCTTCATGGCTCAGTCATTTCCTGCAAACTACCACACTCCTGCATCACCTATAGCCTGCGAACAGAAGGGGGTTGTATGCATATTATGAATTTTTCTCCTCGACATTTGCCTCGTCACTAACAAAATGCTTTCCTTGGAGCAAGTTAAAGAGTGTTTGGAGAGTGCAGACCAGTCTCACATTCTGCAGTTTTGGTCGGAGCTGTGTGAGGAGGAGAGGGACAGTTTACTTCAGGAGCTTTCTCTGCTGGATATGAAGGGACTGAAGGATCACTGTGAGGGGGCTGCGAGGGCTGCGAGGGCTGCAGCCTCCCCCGCCACCAGTCTGGATCAGAACATAGAGCCGGTCCCTTCAGAGTTCATCGGCAGCGTGACAAAAAGTGACAAAAACTTACTTGCGCAGTGGGAAAATGAAGGTGAGTGTCAACAACACTATTCTCGAGAGATTACGGTAATCGGCGAGTTCTCAGAAAAATAGGTTAAGTGATTTAAGAGGGTGGTGCCAGGTTACTGAATAACAATATGGACTTTGCTTATAACTAACGAACCTTTATTGCAGCATAACCTATCAAACCCCCTACAGATGCACAACCTGCACCATCCTAGAAATAGATTAAATCAGGCACTGTCAGTGACCACACCTGTGTGGCTTTATCTAAATGTAAATGTAAATGTGCTTTATTTATACAGCCCTTTACAACAAAGCTTTCGGTGAACCAAAGTGCTTTACAACAATGAGAGACAATAAAAACAATAAAAGGAATAAAAACAAAAATAGAATAAAATACAATAAATAACATACAATAAAACAAAGTTAATGTCATCGCTACTGGGTTGTGAAAGCCATCCTAAATAGATAGGTTTTTCATCTAGATTTGAAGAGGCCCAGGTCAGAAACCAGAGGGGAGATCACCCTGAAAAGCAGGGTATTACTTGCAAGTACGGGATGACTGGCCTCATCACAGGAGTTGACGCTGTTTAGGCTCCTCTTATGTCGAGCATTTGCTTGCTTTTTTAGCAAGGTCAGCAGAAAGATGAAGTTGTAGATGGAATAAAGCAAAGGTGTCAAACCTGGGACTTAATCTAAGGGGTGACAAGATAGGAGTACATAGCCTACAAAGAACAAATTGTACAAAAGAGAACAAATATTTATAAATATATACAAAACGAACAAATATTTGCCTTTTTTTGTGAAATGGCAGAGATTTGCCCTGTAACAACTGTAAGAGCAATATGAAACAATCTGAGACTGGAAACATCATGTTTTGAACTGCTCATGGTTCTTATGGCATCTGTTACAAGGGGCTGGGGGGCAGAGGGGCATAAGCCAAAAGACATTCAAAATCACTGCTGTTCTCCTTCGTACTGATGGAAAAACTCTACCACAGCATTACAAAGCATGTTAAAGTGACAACAACACATTAGAAATAAATGCCAGTTTTTAGTTTTATCAAAGGTTTTACATGTAAAACAAAGATGTGTGGTAAGTAAGCCTTTTTCCTCTAAAATTTCAAGCCCTTGATTGCAAATAAATGAAGTTTACTTTCAGGCATTGTGCTGCCACCTAAGTCACCACTCTATTTTAACAGGACTGCTGCAGATCTCAGAGAATCGAGTTGGAGTCCTGCTCTTGGCTGGCGGTCAGGGGACCCGTCTTGGTGTTCAGTATCCCAAAGGGATGTATAATGTTGGGCTACCAACCGGCAAAACCTTGTATCAAATTCAGGCAGAGCGTATTCTCAAAATCCAGGAGCTGTCAGACAGAAAGCATGGCTCGAGATGCACCGTTCCATGGTAAGATTATGTGAGGGACCTTCCTCAGCTAGGGAGAGACAACATTACCTTGCTTGACACTCTTACCCAGAATTCCTTGCAGAAAAACCTGCCCCTACTTGGCCACTAACAGTGCCTTTCCAGGCCTTATCTAGGATGCCACGTCATGGCAAATTTTAAAAAGGGAAATAAAAGCCTCCTGTCAACAAGACAGGTAAGAAAGCTCCAGCCAGCTCAGACTCTGTGAGCCTTATTGGCCCATTGGCTCTCTGGTGGCCCCCACTGGCACTATTTTCAAAGTGCGCCTATTTGTGGAGCTTCTCAGCAGGAAGAAAAATGTAGGCTGCCGCAACTAACACATGCTCCTCCTGGGCACATCTAGTTTGTAGTGTATTTAGATTTGTACAGAAAGTTAAACCTCCAAATCACCTCCATCATTAAACTGCCATTTAGTGAGTTTTATTATTTTTTTTTTTATTTTACGCTGATATGGGGCAGCAGAAAAAATTGTAAACACATAATTATATAATTATCCCTTACAAACGATGCCACTGCATAGTTATATAGACATATACTGGTCTGATTTCAAATAAAACAGGTATAATTAAAACCAAATAAGTGGAGGAGCAGACATACAGGTAGTTGAAGCTTGTAGATGAGATAGTCAATGCTAGCTGTGGCTAAAGCTGCATGTACTGTTTTACCATGATACTATGGATCCCACTGCTTTTCTTGCAAAACACCCCCTCCTCTGCCTCTTATTGGGTGCCTTCATTCACAAAATATGCTCATATATGTTGCTTAAAGTTTTTTCCAAAAAGCCCTGTGCAGTTTTTTGGTCTTATCTATCATATATGTCAATGTTTTTTGTTGTGAAATTACATTTAAAAATCAAGATAAAACAACAGGTCCTGTAACATATAAAAGTAGGCTCTGTGATTCAGCTTGGTAAAGTTTAAAGGTGAACAATGTTACCGAGATCACAGAGAGTTCATTTTCACCTGTTCAGGTACATAATGACCAGTGAGTTCACTCTTGCCCCCACTGAGAAGTTCTTCAAGGAAAACAACTACTTCGGTCTTGAGCCATCTAACATAATTATGTTTGAGCAAAGGATGATCCCGGCAGTGACCTTTGATGGCAAGGTCATCCTGCAGGGCAAAGGGAAGATAGCCATGGCTCCAGGTAGGTGTCCATCAGCTCCTTAAAAAGATCCAGACATATGTACCTGGGGAGGTCACCTTGCTTTCACCTGTTGCAGCTAATGTGTGTTCAGGATAGTTTGAGGTAATGAGTTCATGTTTTAAAACTCCCCGCTCTCTGTCAGATGGGAATGGTGGTCTGTACCAGGCGCTGGTGGACAATAAGGTGCTAGAAGACATGAAGAAGAGGGGAGTGGAGTACCTGCATGTGTACTGTGTTGACAACATCTTGGTCAAGATGGCTGACCCTGCGTTTATCGGCTTCTGTGTGAGCAAAGGAGCAGACTGTGGAGCTAAGGTAGAGTAAAAGAATCCTTTCGCATGCTTTCTTCCTGAGCATTAGATGAGAAGCTTGATGTCTCATCTTTGCATATTGCATATTGAGTGTTGGTAAGTACACAAATCCATCCCAGCTTGGTGGGGGGGTTTCTTTGGTTGAGCCGGCTCAACAAAACCAAAACCAATTTTTCAAAACTTAGGTTTAGAGCCCAAACAGGGATGCAGACCTGTTTTTATTTGGTGGCCAATTGAAATAATAGAAGGCATTAAAATACTGATTTGTAAACTGATTTTCCTAAAAAGAACATAACGTTTGTGCAAGAAAGAGTTTAGTAACATTCGCTTATCAAAGCCATTCGAAACACAGACCTCACTGTGTTTCAGGAGGGTGGTGCTCAGTAATAAGAGCATAAAGATGAAAAAATTGGCCAGAAATTCCCAAAGGAATTGTTCCCATCCAGAGGCTTCAACATGTCTGTCTGCATGCATTAATCTCACTCAGGAGTGAACCCTTCTGGACCCTGTCACTTCTCAGGAGCATGCTGTCCACCTGTATGCAACTCTGACAAATTTTCATATGCTCTGTATGAGCGAATACACAAAGTCTAGGTAATGGAGGTAGTATTGGGGAAACATAAATATCTGAACCTCTCTACTTTGGAGTTTTTGGTCAATAAATTTTTGCAGTTTGGAAAAAAACAGGGTAACCGTTTTCTCCTGCCTCTCTTTATGTTAAGCTAGGACAACCATGTGCAATACACTGTACTTAACACACAGACATGAATATAATATCAAACCTCTAACTTTATATAATATTTGTACAAAAAACTAAATCCACTATTAATTGAACAGATTCCTAATATATTTATATATATGTGTGTGTATATGTGTATATATATATATATATATATATATATATGCCTAGCTCTGCCACTGTGATAGGCCTTTAGCATTAACATGGAACCAGTTCTGTTCCATTGCACACATCTAGTTCTGAACTGTTCAGAGTATTTCGACCAAAAATAAATCAACTGCATGGAACCTTTGGAAGTTGCAATCTTGAGTACAGAGCTGATGAAGCTGCAGGCAGCCGTGGAGAAGAAGTGATCTGAAGTCCATAGCACATAAAGGTGTCACAGATGCCACACCAAGACAGTTTAATCCTTGTTTTTAAAGTTGGCTTAGAAAGCTGGAACTTTTCTGTAAGAACAATTTTCAGTGGGAAGAATTGAAATCAAATAACAATCCAAGAGATAACCTCTGTCCTGTCACAGGTGGTGGAAAAGGCCTATCCTTCAGAGCCAGTGGGTGTGGTTTGCAGGGTGCAAGGTGTCTGCCAGGTGGTGGAGTACAGTGAGATCCGACCAGAGACAGCTGAGCTCCGAGGACCTGAAGGAGAGTTGGTGCACAGTGCTGGAAACATTTGCAATCACTTCTTCACCAGAACTTTCCTGCAGGATGTAGCAGAGTATGTACCTGTACTGTCATATTTGTGTTGGCAGGATCTCTCTTACAGCGCAGCAAAGGCTGTGGCAGCGAGTGAAATCAGGTTGACATAATGACTCTGATCAGACATTTTGAGGCTGATTGCAGGAAGTACAATGTCAGTCACCAAAGCAAATGCAAGTTTTTTTTTACTTTATGTCATCAATAGTTGTTGTTAATTAATGGCTTCATGAAAATAAGCACCAAACCCTATTTTACTGATAGTTTAATATTAGTATTTGTTTGCTACAACAGTCCAAAATGCCAAAATAGCTATGACAAAACTTGTCATGAAAAACTCGATATTATGTGAAAGGACTTCTTAAGAAATAAAATATAACCGTAATTAGCTGGATGGTTGCAATGTATCGGAAGCCTACAGATTCTGACAGGCCACATTTCTCACACATAAAGTCAAATTAGTTTTAAATTGAACACCGCAGTCTCTACAAAAAGAGCACATGGACCTTAACTTGTGTCACCTTTCGACACAGTTATATAACAGACTTTGTTTTAACTTCATCAACAGCAGTAAGATACATATTTCTATTACAAATAAGTAAGACTGGTTGAAAAATATGGCTGCCATCAACCAAAAAACTTGGCAAAGTACGGTGTTATGGGTCCACAGCTTCTCAACCTGTTTTCCAGTCATCATGGATTTTGGTACATATTTTAAAGCTTTGTTCTGAATAGGCATGTCACAGCTAAAAAGGCAGATGTTTTTTTCTTAGTAATCAATAGAAATCAAATGATGATCTGCAGTGCACAGTTTCCTCATGATTGAGTAACATTTGGGAAAAACTGTATTGGTCAGCTGTTTAAGATAAATATTTAGCTGTTTTTTTTTTAAATAAAATGAAGAAATGTGTGACTTATTTTCGTCTTGAGAAGAAACCAGTTGGGCTTAAAGGCCCAGTTTCACAGAGAGTCAACAAGCATTACGAAACAAACGAGCGCTTTGTTGGTTTTGGTTTTTCCTGGATATTTGACCATTCCAAAAACAAAAAAAGAAAGTTGACAGAGGGGAAAGTTGATACACCTCACCTCCATGTCAAACAGAGTAGTTTACACTCAGTGCTGAGCAACAGAAGCCCTGTTGCCCACTCAAATCTCCTCACAAGCAAACAAACCTAACTCTGCTCTTACAAGTAAGTTCCAACTCTTAAATGTTGACTAGCAGACTTAATGATATTCTCATCTGTTTACTCAATGATCTGGTTGTTTATTTACTTTAATACATGCTGTCAGTAGGGTTATCAAGCGAGAATGTACAAAATGCAGCCAAGTAGACTTTGAGACTGTCAGTAGAATCGATGGTGTGAAATCATACACAAGTTTCTAATAACTATAGTTGCTACTTGCCCGACTGTCATACATTTTATATGCAAATATAGCAAATGATTCTTAAAGATTTTGATGACTCTTAGACCTACCCTTGAACACCACTATCCAGCCAAAGTTTGAACTTTTATTTTTGTCCCTGATATGAAACTAGAAAAAATAATGGCAAGTTTTTTGTTACACAGCTGTGAAAGCTGCATGACCCCCTGAAGCCACATCTATTTCAACTGTATGGACAATCTTTCTTTGTTCTCTCGTTGTCGGGTCCTGTAAGAAAACTGCTTTTAATCTCCAAATTTGTATTTTACAGGAAATTTAAAGGGCAACTGAAACAGCATGTTGCAATCAAGAAAGTGCCCTTTGTGGACACCTGTGGTAATCATGTCAAGCCCACCAAACCCAATGGCATTAAGATGGAGAAATTTGTTTTTGATGTATTTCCATTTTCCAGGTATTTTTTTCTTAAGCTCTTGACACCACTTGTTTTAATCTATGTTAACTTAATCTTATAACACAGCTAATTAACATGTTTACCTTCTGTCTTTGGAAGGAGATTTGTTGTGTTTGAGGTTGTAAGGGAGGATGAGTTTTCTCCCCTGAAAAATGCAGACGGAGCGGCCACAGACAGCCCCACTACAGCCAGAAACTCTCTGCTGGCTCAACACTGCCGCTGGGCCGTGACTGCAGGGGCCATGCTGTTGGATGAACATGGGAATACTCTCCCTACTACAGCCAGGTCAGAAGAATGTTCAAATATACACACTGCGGCACTTGAATTCTAACCTTGGTCAAGAAAAAAAAAAAAGTTTGTGAACACAATTGACCCTATTCACAGCAGTTTCTGTACAAAGTAGGTTTTGTCGCAGTGGGGCTAAAATACCAAGATAATGCAGTTTGGGGTCAATTTACTAAGGTGAGTATGTGCTAAATTGGACCAAAACTGGCCAAGGCATTCTCAGAAGGTTAGAGCAGGTCCCACAAAGGTCTTTACCCAGAAGTGGAACAGCGCACAGTCAAGGAGATAACATAATGGTGGGTGCTAGTGTAAAAGCTTAAGAAGTTTAAAATCCTGATATATATTAATGAACAGAAATCACAAAATGGCCAAGTATTCAAAAAAGCTGCAGAAAAAAAAAATGGACAGAGAAGGATTTAAGAGAAGGTTGGCTAGGAGAAAGTCTGATTGCAATGAGCTGGAACGGGACATACTGCCATCTACCTTTTGAGGTGAGACATATTTCTAGAAAAAGAATTCTTCCCTGGTTCTTTTATACTGAAACGACAACAGCATTGTCCAGTTACATCTCGTCTTGGTATTATTTATCTACAACCAAGGCTTCATACAACTTTGCATGTAAACTGACAAGGTCAAGGATTAGTTCCATCATTTATCAATGTAACATAATCATCACAGTCACCTACACTAATTATCTGATACACATGTATTGTTTCTGTCAATTGTGCTCCCATTACTTCTCTCCAGTCAAATATGCTAAAAGGCCATGAGTCAACTACGACTGTAATAAAAAGCTAACCTTCTCCATTAGATCATGGTGTAGTAGCGAGTAGAGTGATGTAATGGTGTTAGAGGTGTTTTATTGTATGGCAGCAAAAGCAAAAATAAATAAAATTTCTGATTAAAATTCTTCAAACATTAGCTTTAATTTTGAGGGATAGAAATGCAGATTTTGCTCTCAAATGTTTGTTTTTTTTTTGCATATGTGCAGGATTCTCCCCTGAATTCACCAAATCTTGGAGTAGTGAAAACATACAAGTGGTTGAATATATGCCATAGCCTAATCTGTTTACTTTAAGGTGTAAGGATAAGGAATTATTTTCTTCCTGCACTGACCTTGAAGAGATCCCTTCCTAGTGGAACAGCACTGTAAAAAAAATAGGGATAAAATCAACAGTCTTTATGTTGTGTGTGTTGTGTGGATGCCAAAATATTTTCTGAACTTGAGCCAAAGCTAATGAGTGACTTCAGCAGCCAGGGTCATGTGGGTGTGTGGATGTGGTCTCTTAGTGGACAGGAGGAGGATTGATCATAATTCTCTTAATCTGCTTATAACTTGTTGCATTAAGATAGATTGGAAAAGTATTAAAAGATCCATGAAATCCATTTTTCTTCTTTTAGTGTATCAGCAGGAGGGAATAATTCTTCAGCACAATGTGAGATTTCACCACTGGTCTCCTACTTTGGAGAGGTGAGAACATGATTGTGTCCACAGATCCATATAAAACATTATGTATGTCACTTTAAAGAGAGAGGCCTAATCTAATTGTTTGTTAATTGTGTTTAACTGGTGAAACCTACAGAGCAGTCCCTTGTAAAAAAAAATAAATAATAATGTCATTTTTTCAGCTTGCATCACCACTATACTGCTGTCACTGTCAATGTCACTATAACTGTCTTGAGAATTTTCCCTCTACAGTGCTGTAAATTAATCTCTGTGCCACTTCCCTTGCCAGGGGCTGGAGAAGCTGCTGAAAGGGAGGACACTGCCAACTCCCCTCATTCTGGATGAAAAAATGGCAAAAGAGCTGCAGGCTCAGTAACATTTCCTAAATGAATCAAGAACTCTGTGATGAAAGCAGAGATCAGAGTACAGTGGAGTCCAAAAAGGCAACGGCAACCCTGAAAGGATGTGTTTGAGTTGTCACAGACCAAGAATGAGCTCTCTCTTTTCCTCTTCTTCTTCTTCTTTTTTTTTTGGGTGTACCTGAAGATAACTGAATCAAATCGCCATTTTGTGCTTCTCATATAATGATCTCCTGGTTGAGGAAAAGCTTAAAACACATAAGGGAATAGTGGCGAGTTTGGGAGGTAAAATAAAGTTTGTTATTATTACATATGGAAAAAAAAGTACTATTGAAAGATCTCACTTTGTGTCCTTTTCCATTCTTTTTAGTTGAGCACTTTACTTTAATTCAGTCTGATGTATACTAAACCACAAACAGTCATGGAAAACCTCTGGAGCTGTGAACTTGGCAGTATGAAGATGGGGGTGGCCTGTCATCGTTTTGATCTATTTACCACTGCTCAGTATTTTAAAACAGCGGAACAGGATAAGAAAATGAAAGATGAAACATATAGCATATACTGTGATAATGTACAAGAAGATCATGAATGTATGAACATAAATTTGTATGTTCCTCTGCGTCCAAAAACTTTACAGAGCCATATATCGAATTAGGAATCAATTATTTTAATTAGAAATGCAATGAAAGTAAAAGAGTGTGATTAATACTTTTGCCTGATCAAAAACAGCTGGATTCCACTCTTAGCTATATTGCATTCTTATAATGGGCTAGATTCATTCACAGGTAAACTACTTCTGTCATCTGTCTGTCTGGAAAAAAAAAAAAACATTCCATCTGTAACTGTCATTCCCTTAGTCCTCCTAAAAAATAATGCACACAGTGTTAACGTGAGAGATCGAAAGAGCGAAACCGACTTGAAGTTTTTTTTTATCCAGAATGGCGAGGCCTTCATCTACTTCTAATTGTCGTACTCCATCATTCCTTCCCTGGCGCTGTTAGCCCACCAGTCCATGGAATATCGAGGCAGCGAGTACTAGCCAATCAGAGGCAGAGTAGGGCGGGTCATGACTTCGCCATCCTGGGAAAAAACTGCGTGTTGATCTTGGGATAGCCCTATGCGCTTTTACCGAGAACCCTTTGTAGATTGTCACGTGATCGACGTTGGCCAATCACGGTTGAGACTATACAGTGACTACATCAAACCAGTGCAATGAAGGAAGCGGACGATATGTGTTGCAATTTAGCTGTAGAATATTGTTCAGAATATATATAAAATCCCACACAATCACCTCAGATTTAAGTATTACGTTTATCAACTTAATGTTTTTTTTTTCAGTGTTAGGCTCAGTTACACGAAACTACATAACGTTAAACGCCGCAGGCTAAAGGAGACGGTCGCTACATAACGTTAACCGTTAACGTTAATTCTTTGACGGCAGTAACGTTAGCTAGCTTGCAGGACGCGTCTTCATGTTCACGGAACGGTAACATTAGTGGTTTGTTTTTCCGTGCTGGATATCACTTGGTCTTTAGCTAACAGCTAGCACCTAACAGCGACCGTCCTGTCAGCGGCAGCGGGGTCCGTCGAACGCTTTGGTCCATCTGATGATGGATGCTGTAACATGCTAGGACCATGTTCAAAAATGTTTTTGGCTCAGGCTTTTTGGTGAGAACAGCTCATGTGATTCTGACATGGGTCATAACACTGATACTCTTCCTACATGATACAGGTAAGCCAGTCACACTTCTTGGTAACGCTAACGTTACATTGTAACGCAACGCTACATTTTATTTAGCCCTAACTAGGCTTAAAGCAATGTACAACTCAGCTAACAATATTGAATGGCAAGATATTTTTTAACGCATAATAAAATACCAATTTTGCGGTTGTTTTTTGAGGAATAAAACTGTGTAAATGTCAAAAGTTAACATTTTCCTTATTGGCAAAATTAGCTATGATTTAAGACATAAACTTTCCTGGGCAGGAGTTAACATTTAGGGTCCCGGTTGAGCCTGGGATCTCTCATATCACTGAGTTGAAGCAGTCTCCTGTTTGTTTTGGTTGCAGAGCTGCGGAAGCAGGAGGAGACCGGCCAGCTCGTCCAGCCGGTGCTCTTCGTCCTGCTGGTGCTGGTGTCGGTGTTGCTCTATTTCGCTGTTTCTCTGATGGACCCAGGCTTCATCTTGTCTGATGACAGCGATTTACAGGTAATCGATTGTCCTAATTACTCCTTTCGCAAACCATAGTCCATACGATTGTTGTTAGGATTCAGAGATGTAGCAGACAAGGGTAACTGGAACCAGGAACCTTCTTCGCAACAAAGGTGGAAGCAGTTTAGAAGATGTAAAAAATAAAGAAAAACGATGTCTGGGATGCAAAATGTGTCGTTTTAATTTTTGTCTTTTCACATTTTTTTTTTTACATTTATTTTGAAAAACGAATTGGCTCCCTGACCTGAGAGACATTTATTTATTTCTGATAATATCTCTTACTGCTTCTTCGTGGCATTGCAGATGTTTTGTGTTGCAGTGCAGGTGATGCATTGTTATTTTGCAGTCAGTACATGTACATGTGAGGGAGGGGACTTCTGGAATGTAAAGGAGTAATCTGCCATTTTAAGTGGTTTGTGTTGGTTGATAGTATCTTGGAAAACAGAGTGTGGAGTAATGTTTGACACCTTTATTTAGCCAGTTATTTACAGATCTAGCTATTACCATACACCAGTTATGATAATCAACTTGTGATTAAGGAGTAAGTTTAAAAGTCTGATTACATCAAACATGTGGAAAACATTATCTTGATTTGAACTGCAAGACTCTACATTCGTGGTAGGTAAATGATAGATGAGCACACACAACAGGTACTGATAAAAACTTAAACCTCATGTTTTGCCAGTTCACGCTGGGAGTGACTGAGGAGCAGCAGGACATGATCCCGCCCACCACCAAGTCCCTGCGCCAGCGCCGCTGTGGCCACTGTCTGCTGCAGGTTGGTTGCACACACGACAGCATGCTGCTATGAGACGTGTGACTCTTTGACATGGGATGGAACACTTAGCAAATAATGGCATAATATCTGACCAAAAGATTTCCAAATTCCGATGATACTTTTATCACCGCATATGCCTGTACATAATATTTTAAAATCTAGCTTTTCCACAAGACAGAAATTCAGATATTTTAGTTAGTATTTTCTTTTGGTAGATTTCAATGCTTGACTTTGTATTTTCAACATGCTTTTGTATTCTTAAAGTTCATACTCATCCCAGGAAACATAGTTTGAAAAAAAAAAGGAAGGATGTTAAACTCAAGGCCAACTTACTAGCATTCGTGGCTTTCCACTGCATCTCACAGAGGGTGGATAACCTTTACTCACTGGTCAAGTATGGAACTTAAGTCGTGAGTTTAAGTGATAAAGTAAGTGATAACTGAGGAAGATCTGGCAAAGATCATCGAATGTAGAAGAGAGCCTTGAATTAATACTTTACTCTTTGCTTGCTGGGATTGAAATATTGTCTGTGGATGTGGACTGTCATCTCACTGGGGTCACTGTAGTTCTGAGGCTGAAATGTGACACCTGACGTTCTAAAGCACTTAAAGGATCCATCAGTGGTGTAGAATTACAGATGAGTTGCCAAGTGGTACAGTTCTGTGTTCACACTGAACAGAAACATCATATGACACAGTAAAGGAGATCTAATGTTAAAGTTCTAATATTCTAAGTTGAGCGATCAGCTCTCTGAGTAAAATAAAGAAACATGGATTGACTTCATGTCTGTATACCCTCTTAAACCTTCCCTCCGCCACAGAAAGCCAATTAAAAGCTCAATTTGTGATCCAAATATAAACTTAAGTTCAACTTTACCATAAAAAAGCCCAAGATTTCAGACAGATTTTAATCACAGTTTGATTGACAAGTCATTATACTGGCTAACACAAGACAACAACCAAATTTAATCTGTCTCTGATACTGTGTTATACTTATTTCCAATTGAAAGTAATTGGGAAAGCATTGCTTATGTGCAGGCCATTATTTTATCTGAAACCTAATGGACTACCAGATTTTAGAGCATTCAACCACATTTCATATTCTGTAAATGTGATGTAAATGCAACCTCATGTGCCACTAAGTAAAAGAAACTCATCACTCCTTTATCGTCATGTGTAGTCTGTGCCGATCTGTCCCAGCTTCCATCCTAAATGGGCTGGCGTTTGTGGATCAGAGAGAGAAATTGTTCTAATCGTGATGCTCAAAAATAAAACAGTACACCTACAACACAACGGCAGCAAAGCTTAGAAAAGCTTAGATATATTTCCTGGTTTTTGTCAGCTCGCAGCTTTTTCCTGCACGCACAGACTGCCTCTCCAGCTCTGTGGATGTTCTGTTGCTCATTGTGACTTCGTATATTGTAAATATGGCCGTTTTTTACTGGGAAGTGATGTCCCACACATCCTCCTATGGGACATCATGTGCTGTGTCACTTAGTGAAGGTCACAGCCTCAGAAACCTGTTTTTCCAGGCTGATGAGCAACAGCAGCGATTTTTTTTTT
>JAPZDY010000011.1:1153069-1163427 GCA_029783645.1 Ctenochaetus hawaiiensis
AAAGATGATTTCAAAAAAGATGAGAAATGTCGACTTGTCAAACATATTTTACATCAAATATAATCATGCCATACAATATGCACTGCCAAGTGTGTTTGATGGGCAAAGGTAGTGATTGACTGACAAACAGAGGCGGGTGCATGATCAGCGAGAAATAGTATGAGGACAAAAACAAACAAACAAAAAAAAACTTAAAAAAAAAACAAAACAGCAAAAGTCAGGATATACAAAAGGATGCTGAGGATGTGATGAACTATATGCAGCATGCCAATGATCCTTCATACTACAGTTACATAACGTGGATGATGACGAGACACACAAATGCCATAGAAAACAGGATGGGACCAAACAGTACTAAACACTCCTAAAACCAGTCAGTCAGGGTTCAGGGAACAGGAAGAGACGAATCATGTCACACCATGGCTACCACGACAGGATTAGTTTCAGATCACAACGCAGGACAGGAGAGCTTGGGGAGGAACCATTCAACATGAGGCTGGACTTTTTAATCTTACCTTGATTGTATTAAAGTTAGCCGTTGTTTGAACAGCCAATCGTATATTCTAAAGTTGAAGGTGAACAAAACGTGGCAGAAAAAGGTGGGGAAAGGAAGGACAAAAACAGAAAAACACCACACCAGTCAAGAGGGTTATGGAAACTCCCAGGGTTCATCTTGGTCTTCTCCCAAGACCAACCAAGACTGTACACCAATTAGGACATAGTAATCACTGCAACCACGGCTAGAGCAGAACTAGCCAATTAACCCAAAACATAGAATTATGATGAAATTAACAAGACATTTGTAAATGATTGAGACATCTGAGACGCAATTTTTAAATTTAAGTGATATTAGAAAGGGGCTGGAGAGTTCCTAGGCTCCCAGCTGTCTCATCAATGTCTAATCATATTGAATGAAGGTATGTTACATTAATCACATGCCCATAAAAAGGTCTCTTTGGACATGTTTGCAGTAAATTCAAGAAATGACACACTAGTATCACACATCAATGCAATTTTGAACAGTCATGCACAAGTACAGTGTCAAATCAAGATTGACAGGATGTCAAATTTTTGCAGTTGATGCATATTGTCTTAAAGTACACAAAACAAATCTGTGTTTGTATGTAGTTTCTTGAAATAGATAAACAATATAAGAAAAAATGTACCTTCCAGGGAGACGCAGTCTTAGAATCAGTTTCATCCTGTTGAAAAAATTGTGCATGAAATAGTAATATTAAAAATGAAGAGTAATAGTTTTGTTTCTTCAATATCAAGTAAAATGTATTTAAATTACAGAAATGATTAATACCTTGCCAGGAGCAGCACCAAGTAGCTCTTGTTGCTGCAAATGAAAAAACATGATCTCCATTACATGACAGCTGAAGCATGAAGATGGCTCATGAAGTCAAGCCAGGGAAGCAGAAAGTACCTGTGCCTGAACCATGGGGGCCTCCTCAGCCATGAGACCTTCAGACTCCAGCTCAGATGCCACTTTGTTGATGTCCCTCAGACGAGACTCGTTTGCCTTCAGGTCCTGGACCAAACAGAACAACATTATACACTTGACGTAAGACGTTACATGAGCATTAAGAAAAGTACACACTATGGGCGAGACTGTATAGTTAAGCTGAATAAAGCAGATACAGTTTATACAAGTTTCTTACCTATTAAGTACAGACCCAAATGATTTTATCCTTAATGATGACATTAGAATCGTAACTGTACACATTAAAATAACAGGGAGATAAAGGACAGCTAGTTTATACGTTTCCCAGAATATCTATCTTTTGTTCCAGTTGTAAGAAAATCTACTTCAACATCCCACAGGCACTGTGATTACACAAAACTATGTAATCAAAGAGTGCCATGTCAAGATTACACTGACATAACTACCCATAAGAAATTACAATGGGAGCTGTGCTGTTTTGTGTGCTGATGGTTGTTAGATTTTGGTAAAATCATGAAAGTTATAACTATGAATAGTAAGTAACAAAGTTATCACTCCAAACATTTTAACTTAATTTTTCAGAAAGACACATTAAAGAAATGCTAAATAAGAAACTGCATGAAGTATCAAAAACTTGCGGGAAATAAGACTAACCTAGCCATGACATAAGGACTTAGACACTCTGTAGAAAAAAAGTTTTAATACATGAGCAGACATGTACCTTCTGGAAATCGTCAAACTTCTTCTGCAGGACCTCGACCTGCTCCAGGTCTGAGCCGACCTCCTCGTTAGTGAGGGCGCTCTCCTTCTCGTTGATCCACTGTTGGAGTTCATTGGCCTCGCGAAACAACATGAACTTCTTACAGCTCTTCTCCAGCATATCCTTGCGTTTCTCTCCCAGCTCCAACAGAGTACCGTACCTTGAAAAAGTTGCAACCATATGATCTTATTAAATCATTTAATGTGCTTCAAAAGCCTAGCATCCCTCAAATACCATAGCCATTTTTTTTTTAAGATTAAAGACAACTGTCCATGTGAAATGCTGATGATTAACCCATTTCTTGATAAAAAAAGATGATTTTCAAAGTCAAATTTAATAATAATAATAATAATAATAATAATAATAATAATAATAACAATAATGGTCATAATATTTTTTTTTACAGATGTATGAGGGAAGCACAAACAGTGATATGAATGTTCACCCATTAAATGCCCACCAGCACATACCTTATGAGTAGAAGTTGGGTTTTATATTATAGCATGTGACCCACCTCGACTAAAATAGAGCATATCTTCTAACATTTCAATTAACTTAGCTGACCAATATTTTCAGGACAGCAACCTGAGATGCTACTTTTTGCAAGGTTGGATAAGTAAGATACCCCATACAAAATGTAATCAATGTGCAAAATGTTTCAAACAAAAAGGCTTATGACAATACAGAAAATCAGAAATGAACATTCACAAGCAAGCCTTGGATGAGGAGGATGTGAAAGGAGTGCATCAAAGGTACTTCTATCCCTGCACTGAATAGAAGACAAAGGGTGAAGTAGAAATATTGTCACACAACATGAGGGTTTTTGGGGATGGGGGGGATGTAAAACTGCTGG
Organism: Ctenochaetus hawaiiensis; assembly: GCA_029783645.1. Lineage (NCBI taxonomy): Eukaryota > Metazoa > Chordata > Actinopteri > Acanthuriformes > Acanthuridae > Ctenochaetus > Ctenochaetus hawaiiensis. Next base: position 1,156,130 of record JAPZDY010000011.1, read on the forward strand.
TGATGTTTTGTGGTATCACGAATCACAAGAATACGCAGAGGGACGCTGGTTGCTACTCACAGCTCTTCCACCTGCTTCATGCGCACAGACACGCTGCAGGCCTCCTTGGTGACAAGTCTGCTCAATAGCAGCGCAAAACGAATGCACAGCAAGACAAGATTAAGTTGTTAAATACAGCAAGAGGACAGCAAAGAAGACAGAAAGAGGCTAGTGCCAAGGTAGTTAGTGTTAAACTTAAGCAGAGAATATGATCTGATGGAAGTAAAGAAAGGTTGCAAAGCAGAGAAAAGACTGAACACTTAGGAGGAATAGTTAAACAAATCTAGTAGGAAGGGAAAAAATTAGTTAGTAATCTACATTCCGCTGAAAATTGAAGAGGTTATAATGAGGTTTTCTTACTGATTCTCAATCTGGTCTTGACGCAGAGCAATACTGCCATGCTCATCCAGCAGGTTTTCCCTGGAAGACGACTGAGTAGGGTCCAGCTTCTTCACATAAGCAGCAGGAACAAAGCCCTGGCGATCATTCACCTCAACCTTCCACCAATCCTGCATCAGGTAGGGGACGAAGAAGAATTAATATTTGTAAGACTAAGAGTTGTTGATAGTTTCTCATGTAAAATCTTTCTTAAAAAGTGTTTATGCATGCATTTTATTAGGGCAAAGTACTTAAATGGCTGTTTCATGTAAAAAAAAAAAAGAAAAAAAAAAAGGGAGGTTTTCCAGTGATATTTTATTATTACTATTTTTCAACAACCCCCAGAAGGTCTAACCAGTGTTGTCTAAGCACCAGATATATGATATTCTTTTCTGTGACAAAGCTGTACTGTGTCTAAAAACTAACTATTGTTCATTCATGATCATTAAAACCAAGGGTGGGAATCTCCAGACACCTAATGTTTAGGTTATATTCAGATTACTGAATGAGATGATAAAAAGGATTAAAAATTCATCTTGATGCACCAGACTTTTGAACAAAAAATATATAGACTAAAAAAATAAAATAAAATAAATAAAATATAATAAAATAAAGTTAAAAACTACAAACACCGCAGTGAGTCAAATATCCCTGTAAACAAAAACAAAATACTTGAAGATGGTCTATATGTCTTTAGATGTTGAAACATAATAACCTGGATAGCTGCCTTTTCTTTCGAAAAGAAAACGTTGCGATTAACAAGACAACTCCAGCCTGTGTGTAGTGAACACCATCCTGGTGTTGCACTGCTTTTAGAAGATCAATTTTTGACATTATTGAATCAATGAAGAATTATCCACATCAGCATAATGATGCATTGAAGAATTGATTTTACTCCAACCCTAATGGAAACATTTAGTGTTCTTTGTTTCTTGCTGAAGGATGGCATATGTGGAACTGAGTCTGAATAATCAACAGTGCCTTAAATGTACATAATCCACTGTGGAAAGCCGTCCCCAACTATTAATTTTTACTCCTTTCTATTTCCAAAAAAATTTCAATGTCTGGCTGTTCTAGGAAAATATTCATCCTGTTGAAAATGAGAGTATACAGTATTTTCATGACCTGTTCTCATTATTTTAAATCTCTTAAATAGATAACTGATAAATTGCACAAATGACAAAGGTTAAAGTTTGCAACTCTACTATTAATACAACTAAACTCTAAAAAACTCGACTTACATTTCTCCGACTAGCAGATTATTTCTAATTTAGTATTTACTGAGCTGATCAGGTTAGTTTAGCCTGAAGTCCAGTTCATAGTGCGGTCAGAGTCTGCCACTGAGCTGACTGTCTCTGTACCTTGTTGGTGCTGTTGAGCAGGGTGAGAATGTCTCCCTTCTTCATGGTAACTTCACGAGGACTCTTCTCTTGGTAGTCATACAATGCCAGGACCAGCTCCTTTCCAGTCTCATCATCAGTTGGTGCCACTTGTTGCTGTTCGGTTAAATAAACATTTTTAATCCCTGATTTGAGCTTTCTGATTAAAATCACAGAAAAATGATTATGTGAGCATACCCAAAAAAGGCTAGCATGCTTTAAAAACATTAAGATCTAAACTCTGCACATGCCCATAGCTGAGGAAGAAGTATGGAGGAGGTTTTGGATTTACCCTGCAGGACTGGGCCTGCTCCTTTAGGGCCTGGATGCTGCTGCCATAGGCACTCAGGTCAGACATCAGGGCTTCGTGCTTCTTCAGCAAAGCCTGTGGAAAAAAAAAAAAATATTCAGCATAACTGAAATTGTTGAAGAGAGATAAAAACAGGAAGATTTTAACATCAGGGACTAAGGTGAGGATGGGAAATGGAGCAACAGATTATTTATAGTTTAATGGTATTTTTTTATTTAAAAGTAAGTGGATGCTTAACTGATGACAATGTCTTGGAAAGATAAGTGTTTCCTTCATTTTGTGAAAACCCCTCTGTTTATGTACCTCAGCAGAGTCCTCATCTTTGCCATAGTCTGTACTCCCTACAATGGGCTCCTTCTCCCTCATCCAAGACTCTGCTTCATTTGCATCTGCAAAGTACTGCTGAGCCTGCAAAGAGTCCTCCAGATCCTGTCTCCTCTGGGACGCCTTAGCCTTCAACGTGTCCCAGCGTCCATGGAGTTCAGCCAGCTTAGTTTTCACATCCTCTCCAGCAAAGTGCCCTACAAACAACAACATGTTAATGATCGGAATTTTGAACATTGGGACGATATATCACTAAGAGAAATCTTATAAATGATACCAAATGGGTCTTGGATTTTAATGCATACCTTCCTCCACCATGGCCTCTCCTTTCTGGGTGACGGCCTTAATGCGAGGCTCATGACCAGTGATCTCAGCCTGCAGGGCCTGATGCTTCTTCAGCAAGTTCTGGACACCAATCAGGTCTTTGCCTGAAGAAACCCAAAAGAGAAATTTTTTTTTAATAACTTTAATCAGTTACCTGAACTACCTGAGGATGGTGGGCTTCAACTAAAACTCGTGGTATGGTGCTGCACTATACAGTGGCCTGAGTGCAGACTACACTAAGTTTTACCTCTGTTAGTAGAGGCAGCGATGGGTTCTTTTTCACGGATCCAAGTTTCCTCATCCTCCACATCTCTGAACAGCTGCTGGAGCCTTAGAGAGTCTGAGAGTTTCTGCTTGCGTGCAGCCATGGGTTCGCGTAGAGCTTCATAACGCACCACCAGGGCCTCTTGTTTCTTACGGATGTTGTCGGCGTCAAAGTGTCCAGCTTCTTGGAACTGGCGAGCCTGGATTGTTATTCCATCAATGCGATCCTGAGAGAGAATAATTCATAAATTTGACATTCCAATAATAGATTAGGTATATACATAAAATCTGAAGAACACTAGGATTTATTGCAATCAGGTATGTTTTCATGATGTATGTATAGTTTTGGGTACCTGGTGAGCAGCCACATCAGCCTCCAGCAGTGCATGTTTCTTCTGAAGGTTCTGGACACTGGTCAGGTCTTTTCCATAGTCATCTGAGGCCAGGTGGCCCTCAACCTCATACAGCCATAGCTCGATGTCCTCTACATTCCTGTTAAATTGCTGCTGCTGATTTGCCTCCCGAAGCTTGATGCCTAAAAAAGACAAAAAAAAAAAAAAAGAAGAAAAAAGTGAGAGAGCAAATTTACAATCAGAACCCCATCTACTCTGTCCTGTTAGCATCAGTAACAGGATGCTGCAGGGATTCTTTCTTAGTTTGCTTTATTTCAATTAAAAACTATTTTGTAATTAGTAGTTTAACTTCCACTAACGCAAATGATACAATTATACATGATCCCGGTCCTACTCCAACTCCTCTCTAGTTTCTATTTGTTGCACTCCATGTCTTGTTACAGGTCCAAAGTACATCACATCAGCCCAGTAAATTACTGTCACATGATAATAACAAAATTGTACTTGGCTGAATATCAAATCTATCCATTTCCGGTCTACATTATCTTCAGACTAGTAAAAAGCGGCCGAGCTGTCCTGCAGCCAGTACCTTTGAGCTCTGTGGCCTCCAGAAGTTTCTTCCACTGGGAGCTGACCTCCTCCATGCGGCCAGCCACCTCAGTGGAGGCATAATGTTTTCCATCCAGAAGCTCCTGGCCGGACTTTTGCAGGGCATCGATGCGGCTCTGATTAGCTGACAGCTCAGCTTCAAAAGCCTGGTGTTTCTGCACCTTGCCCTGCAGGTTGGAGGGGTCCTGTTGTCAAAGGAGGAGAAGCACAACATGTGAGAATGGGAAGATCAGAAACTGTAAACCACCACAGGTTCTCCAACTCTTTGATTAACTACCTTGTAAGCCTCATCTGTGGCGGTCTTCATCTTCTCGTTGATCCAGCTCTTGAGCTCATCTGAGTCCCTGAAGAACTGTTGCAGGTGGAAAGAGTCCTCCAAAGCAGCACGACGAGACTGAGCACGCTCATGCAGGGCATTGCGGCGGCTCAGCAGCTACAGATGTCCAAAAGAAGAGAAGACATGCTGGCTGAGTTCACATTGAGAAAACTTACAAAGTGCTTGCTGCTTTAGCATTCAGTTTTAAAATTTAAGTGTGTTTTTTATATTTAATTTAAGGGGAATGGAGAAAGCTGACAGCAGTACAGTGGTACTTACAGCATCTCTGCGAGTAGCCACATCCTCTTTGGCATAGTGGTTGTTTTGGATTAGTTTGGTGGCAAACTCATCAAGGGCCTGGAGATGCAAAAGACAAGGCAATTCAAACTGTATCATATGTTGAAAGGGTATCAATTTGAAAAAAATAGACTACAGTCCCATTGTGATTGTGCAGCTTTCAGACTGGAGAATAATTATTTACAGTGATCTTCTCTTCCTGGGCACTGAGTGACTTCTCAAAGTCCTCATGTTTCTTCAGCAGTGCCTCGACACTGTCCAGGGAGTCACCAAGGTCTTCATTCAGAAGGAACGCCTATACAGAAACAGTACAACATTTAAAAACTAGCACATCACAAGTACTAGGTGATGTGCAGCAGCGTAATTCTTTTTTGAAGAAAGGTACCGGTGTCCAGTTACCTCTTGTTTGCTCATCCAGTTGTCAACTTGTTCAGTATCTCTGTAGAAGAGCTGCAGGTCCATGCACTGCTCATACTGCTGCCTGCGAACCTCCCACAACTCTAGAAGAGATTCCTTCTCTTGAGAGAGGATCCCCAGCTAAACAAAACAGAAACCATTCAAAACATATTACATTTTAATAAATTACAATGTGAAAATATGAAAATAAGTAAAATCTGGATTCTTTCAGATTCCTACCTTTTCCTTAACCTCCTCCGAGGCATAGTGTCCTGTATTGAGCAAGGCCTGGCCGGCTTCGTCAGTGGCTCTGAAACTGTCCTCATGGGCATCGATCTCTCCCTGGGAAACAAAGACAAACGAGTGCACACATATTAGACTGAAAAATGGTTTCTCTTTCATTCTGAAATCCATGTGATTCTGCATGGCTTTGAAAAAATAGACACTAAAATTGTGAGCCACTTCCATAAAACAGTAATCTATGTCATTGGGGATTTTACCTTATGCTCCTGGTGGCGATCTAGCAGAGCCTCAGCTCCAGCCACGTCATTGGCCAGTTCGTCAGCATTGATGAGGGCTTTCATCTCTGTCACCCAGCTGGTCAGATCCCTGAAGTCAGCAGTGAAACGCTGCAGCCTAAAAGAGATCATCACAGGAGGGCAAAAAAAAAGTGAGCGCAGTGGCACTTGTGCAGCTTAATACTATACATGCCCTGTATGCTGTCACTGGGCTAATAGCTCCAAAAGAAAAGCAGTTTTAAAATTCTTATTTAAAAAAAAACAAAAAAACATAAGCAGCATGTTATGATGATGTTTGCACGTTTGTATCAAATATGACTCTGCAGAACTTGATTCACTAAAATGTTCCTGAAATCTTACTGGTAGGAGTCATTGAGGCGGGCGTGGCGCTCAGCAGCCAGTGTGCGAATCTGTTCCCAGTTGGTGATGAGTTCATCCTTCTTCAGATGGATCTGGGAGGCATTTTGGGGATGTGTCTGCTGCAGGCGTTCTGCATCACCGCCCAGGGTGTTGACCTGATTGAAAGAAGAAAAAGGAGAGAAAATAAGAAGACAGAATTTTCAGTCCTTCTATATCAATGTGGATAGTATGTAGAGTGTCCTCTTGCCTTATCTTCCAGGGCAGCCAAGTCCCTCTCCAGACCCTCATGTTTGCGAAGCAGAGCTTGCACACTGGCCAGGTCGCGACCAAAGTCATCAGAGGCCATTAGCTGCTCTTTCTCCTTAATCCAGCTGATAGTCTCATCCACATCCCTGTTTTTTAAAATTAAATACATAGCTTATTGCTTGCAACATTTCAAAATAACACTGTTCATCAGCAAATATTAGCCTACAGATTTATTGGTATTACTGTGTATGATGTCCAATATGACAAGCTACATTTCTTTATAGACCACCATGCAGAAAATGATGCTTGACATTAAAATCCATCAAAAATGTAAATTTCCGTATTTTAACAGACACAAAACTGCTGCAAACAATCAACACACACACAATGCTCTGTTGTTGTTTACCTGTTGAAGCGCTGCACCTCAGCAGCCCCAAACAGTTTGCCCTGCCTCTGCTGGGCGAGGCCCTTCAGACGCTGCCATGCTGCGTTGACCTCATCCTGTTTGCGAACTATGAGCTCAGCCTCGGGATGGGCCTCCTGAATCAGCTTGGCTGCCAGCTGGTTCACTTCATTCACGCGCTCCTCATGGGCAGCCAGGTCTGTCTGGAACTCCTCAAATTTTTTCTGCAAGAGCTCCACATGCTCTAAGTCCTGGCCAAGCTCCTCAGAGGTAGCCATAGCCTCCTACAGATGGAAGTGGATGAACAACTCTAAGGCCAGTAGAGTGCTTTTATGTAAACACTTTGGTAAACTTCTAAGCTTTAAAGCTATAGAAAATGGCATAATCATATTGAGACAAAAATGTCTGAATAAGGTTATTTCTAATCATTAAGTCAAATTGTCATTTAAGGTGGAACACAATTAACACCAGTAACACTTGAGTAACAGGCACCTTTTACTACAAACAGTATCTGAAACCCTCACAATTTGGTCAATTAAAAAATACTTTGTGCACTTGGATTAAACTTCATTTACAGCTAGATCTTACAGTAATCTTTGGATTTAAAATTTTAGCTGCTTAATTACAAAGAAAGGATAAGTTTCCTTTTTGGCAATTTGTTACCTCTAAAATTACACTTATTTACAGTCCTTACACAGATTAATTAATACTTTTGGCCCTCGGCAGGTTTCAAGCTTTAAAGTCCAGTTATGTTTTTCTTTAAATTGAGGACAGATCTTTTT
>JAPZDY010000011.1:1178280-1192409 GCA_029783645.1 Ctenochaetus hawaiiensis
AAAGCTGCCGCGAATTCAGGCATTTTAGGCCGCAACAATCATGAAAAACGCCCGCGAAATCCTGGAGGGACTGAAAGTTGATGCAACATCTCCCCCCTTCCTGGTTTGGACAAGGATTATCATAGCAACAGTAGAAGCTTCAAAGCATTCAGGTAAGTCATTAGTTATACTTTAAATCAAACATCAGGTTACTCATTGTAACAGTCAAGAATAGAGCAGAGTGGGAGGAAAAACAGCTCTCTGTGCACTGGGAGGCATGAGAAAGACCACATGGTGAAAGTAAACAATCAATACATAGTGAGTCATAAAAAGCAGGAGACATCTGCTGTAGGAAATGGATGAAAGAGCAGGAAGTTTAACAGATAATTAGACTATTTATTATTACAATTAAAATGTTCTCTTTCAATTCAGACATCCTCAAAAGTATGAACATTTTTTAGCCAAACATAACTTCATCATGCCACATGATTTGCTACTTCTATACACTCCAACAACAACAACAAATATTACTGGAACCATTACAGAAAATTGCAGATGAGCATTTAATATCCAGGAATTTGCACTATAAACACCACATGTATTCTTTTATCTCATAAAATGACCAATGCTTAACAGCTGTTGTCAGTTTCTGACCTGTTGGCGAGCATCATTTAGAGCCTCCTCCAACTTTCGGCTCAGCAGAGAACATTCCTTGGTTTTCTCTTCCAGGTGGAGCTGATTGCTGTGGATGTTGTCATCCCGTTTGGCAATGACCGCCAGCAAATCACTGTTCTGACTGCCAGCCTCCTCCAACTTTCTGCAGGTTGAAAAAAATGAAACTCTCAATAATCTAAACCCATAAAAATGAAAAAAAATAACTAAAGTGGCCAGATGAAAGGCTTTATTTTGTTGTGAGAAAGTATAACACAAAACTGAACGGGTGGAGCAGAGGAGGAGACTTGCAGCAAATGAGTGAGGGCATGTTTAAAAAAAAACAGGAAGTCAGTTAAGAAGTGGTGATCAACCTTTCTATACTCTCCACTCGGTGCTGAAGCTGTCTGTTTTCCTCCAGCAGCATCTTGTTCTTCTGTCTCAGAAGCTCCATTTGGCTGCCCTGAGTCTCCACCTAACACACAAGCACAAGACAAGTCTCTCATCAGATGATTTGGAGTGCACATCAAAGTAACAAGTTCCCCATTTAGAGCCGTTAGTAAAACATGTATTATCGGACTATAAATCATAATAGAACTGATGCTTTAAAAATCTTTCTGGAATGAATTCCATGGAAGAAGTTAACCTCAGTATTAATATAGTTAGAGATTAAAAGAACCTCTGTCACATATTAGTGAATTATCCATCTCCCTTTTATTATGAATGCAAAAGTTTGAAATTATGTTCCCTCTGAGAAACTGCAGATAGAAAATGCATGAATCTGCTTATGTTTACATTTACTTCCATAAAATGACCTTTCTTAGTATTAAAATTATGAAGCACTTTTCAGCCAAATTTGATTTGTTGTTATGCATTACAATTCAGTGTTTCAACTCTGCTTACTGTTTTCTCAGATCAATATGGAAATATCTGATTTGTTTTAATATTTGTATTTCAACGTGAAATGTTAGTCATCATTGTAGTGATGCCAACTTGAGTGTGAATGCATGAGAGTGTTGCAACCTTCATGCGGAGATCAGTCAGGCTTGTGCTGAGCTCCATGCTGTGTCTCTCCTGACTGCGCTCCCTGTCCTGAGCCTCCTGTAATTGGAGTTCAGAGCGTCGTAAAGCTTCAGGCAAAGGCTCCAGCTCTGCAAGCCGACCCAGTAGCTCTTTGCGCACCTCCTCTATTTCCTTCTCCAGTTCCCCCCGCACGGCCTGGGCCTCTCGCTCTGCATGAGCCAGTCGGGCACAGTATTCGTCTGCCTCGGCCTGGGTTTTCCCAACCTGTGCATGTTATTCAATGGCAAGGAAAACTTGGTTCAGACTCTTCATTAACATTGAAAGTGTTTGTGGGACCATTATTTTATGTGCCATTACAATTTCATACTGTTGTATTCCTAGTAGTACAGTATGCTTCACATACCTGGATCTTATAGCCATCCAGCAGACTTTCATATTGCTTGATGGAAGCTTTGACCTGCTGGAGCTCCGACTGAGACAAGGCCAGTTTCTCCTCCACTGCTGATGCTGTAGCCTGATAGAAACACACAGCTTCACATGATGAGTCATCTATTATTAGATTAACTGGACAGTCCACCCTCCTAATGTAATTAAAGGTTATGTTAGTCTATCAGATGGAGAAATGAGGGTAGGAAATGGTGCTATCCAACAAAAAATATCATTTAAAAAAACATCATAGATATGTAGAAATTCTGATCAGGTCAGATTGTGGCCTGCTTATTGTTTCACCTTGAGGGACTGGTTCTCCAGTTTGGCGGCGGTGTTCTCTGTGGTCAGTCCATGCAGGTGATCCATCAGGGCTTCTCTCTCCAGTCTGCCTTTATCCTCTGAACTGTGCAGCTGCGCCATTAGCTCCGCTATGCGACTGCATCGTGTCAAACGATATGTTGCTGTCATATTTTCATTTCAAACAATGAACTTTTAAACCATGACTAGCATTAACTTGTCAATGGTTAAAAAAGCATTAAAGACGGATAGAAAATGCATATTAGGATTTTGATGCAAGCATGTCTACCAAATTCAAAGACTTGCTCTTCAATATAAACACAGTGTGCTTAATGCAAGAGCTCGCTGTGCAAACGGTTGCCTTCTTTAGTGACAGGTATTTCTATTGGTACAAGTCATGTGCAGACACTTTAAACATTCAAATATAACATTTGTTTGACTTTGAGATTTACCTCACAGATATTTTCCAAATGTATATAAGACACAGTACTTAGACTAAAAACGTTTTTACTTTTGTTTTTCCACCAAAAGGTTCTATCATCGTGTAACAATTCTTAAAATGTCAATCACCATGTCAAACAGTTCCCTCCATGTATATTTGTTACAGCACAGCTCTGACCTTTGTTTTTTAAAATGAATATTTTCTCATTGTTTGGGAGGTTTACAGAGTTTTACAAAAAAATATTCTAGTTTGAGTCTTAATGAATCCTCTCAAATATAACACATCAAGCAAAGTCAAGGAAGATGATAGACGCAAAGTACATGCCCCAATTCCATACTATAATATCTACCAATACTAAAAGCATAGAATAGTACATTATAGTATAGTATAGTACACTTTTCGAGCAAATGTTGGTATAACTTTGCTGCCCTAATCCTAACCCTACCAACCTCAGAATTGAAAATCTTACAGAAAGCTAATGAAAATATCTCAATGAAGATTAATTAAATAATTTCAATATTTTGCAAAATGACACTAAATCTATCACCTTCCTGCATGTCATTATTTAGCATTATACAGCTGTCAGTGGCTCCTACATGTGAAATCCTCAGTTTCACAGGTCTAAATATCATTACAACAGATGCTTGTCTGTAGCTGAGGCCATAACAGAGCTGCAGTTACCTATTCAACAGCGACACTTCAATCTCCAGTTTACTCTTCTCCTTTGCTTCTTGAGCATGGCGACTCTGCCAGCTCTCAGCTGCTGACAGTGCATCAGTCACCTGCTTCTCCTGTAAAAACAAAACACTTTTTCATCGAAGTAGAATGTTTTTGATTGATTCTATTAAAAACACCAGTGCAAAAAAAGTATGTGAGGAGGCTTCAAACTTTCTGAAAGAAACACCCACTGCCAAGGGGAATGAAAGAGTTGTTTATGATTGAATAAACAATTTGTTAACATATTGCTGGTAAAAAAAAAAAAAAAAAAAAATTCCTTGCATCAGAAAGTTTGTAATTTTATAAATCTAACGTGTTTTTGTGTTGTGTGTGTGTGTAGTAGAGCAGCCTGCCTGCTCTGCGACACCGTCCTCACCATGTCCAGCAGCTGGAGGCTCAGCTGGCCTGCAGTGTCCTCGCTGCGCTCAGCTCGCTGTTTCTGGGCTCGTGTGGCTCGTTTCAGAGCCTCTCGGTCTGTGCTGGCCTGCTGCTTTAGTCTTGCCAGCTGTTCCGTCAGGTGCTCCATCTCTCCCTTCTGCTGGTTTGCAGCTCGCTCAAGGTTCTGAACCGATGCAAACAATGGTTTTGTGCTTTTCATTTGTACAGTCCAGCATCAAACAACAGTTAAAACATTCTGACAACAGTAAATGTGACCACGGTGATCTTGTCGACAAAAGCACTCAAACTCCCTGTACCAAGTTCTTAATCATAACTCACATCACAAACAAGAAAAGATCTTTACCAATGAAACCTTGCTCTAGAATTGACAGATCATCCCCATGACAAACCTTTATCTGCACTGTAAGTCGGTTGTTCTCAGCTTCTTTGCTTCGGAGCTGTCCTTGTAAATGAGCTCTTGTTGACTCCACATTCTTGGACAACTCAGCTGTGTTCTTGGCATTGTCCTGCATTCCCAAAATCCAGCACAGTTGACATTAAGGACAAATACATATACACATACATACACACACATATTGTGTTTTGACTAAAATACACTAATTTAAGCAATTAAATGCCTCATTGTGTTGTTTCTTTGTTTCAGATCCCTGTCTGAGACAGTTTGACAGAGCTGTATTTACTGTCAAAAGCATGCAAAATACCGACAGCTGCACTTACTGTACCTTTTCAGTTTCCAAAAGTTTGGAGAGTTGATTAACATCTCTCTCTTTCTCTTGAAGTTTCACCACAAGATGCTGTGAAATGAAATTCGAGGCATGCTTTATTCTTGGAACACATGTCAAACACAAAGCAGTGTGTTTTAGATGAAGACAATAAGAGGAAACGATAAACGGGAAAAATATGTCAGAAGTATCAGCGTGTTAATGAAAAAACAGAGAACATGTAGTCTGTTTAAATTGAAATCCAGTCCATTAAGTGGGCACCTATGAAACTTACAGCATTTTCTGCCTCTGTGTCTGCCAGTCTCTTGAGTAATGTTTCCTTTTGCTCTGCCAGTCGGATCGACTCCATCTGCTCAAAGAGGTCCACAAACACACGACGCTAAGTCACTCTGCTTAATCAACCTTTTCTGTGTACAATATATTACTGTTGAAATCCCACGAGACAGCTACTGTGGGATATTAACTATGTTCTGGTAGACGCGCTGAGGTTAAATGCAATTTTGAGCACTTACCATTTATTGCATGTTGTTTAAGTTATTATTTCAGTGAGGCTGAAATTTAAGAAGGAATTATGGAACCAGTTTTGTTCATGTTTGAAAGCTCTTGGTTCAAAAAAAGAACAATCAAGGACTGAAGAAAACCTGCTTTGTGGAGTGCATGAAAACACCACAGTCTGATACCTGGAAGAATCCACCGTTGAATGCCGTGACTTTACGGAAATATTTGATAAAATCTAATTTACTGGATCAGGGCTTTCTTCAGTCTAAATGGAGTAACTTGACTGTAGCTTTGTCAGGCACTTAATTCATCGTGTCAGACTAAATCAGACATTTCCCTCAGGCTGTTTTATCCGTACTAATTTCTCAGTTGAATTTCTAAAGAGATTTTACACATCAGACCACATAATATTATACGTATAACAAGATTGTATCCCTATAGTCCACTCTTTTAGATGGACTGATCATGGCAATTTTTTACCATGTTAAGTATTTAGAACATGAAATATTTTTAAACTTCTCGATCAGTGGAGGCCTTATTTAGTGAGCTTTTTGAGCAAATCTTTGTGAGTTGTCTCAGGTGTTTCTAAGATGTGTCATACACAGTACCTGGGATCCTTGCTGCTCCCTGAGAAGGTGCCGCAGAGTGCGGTTTGTAGCCTCAAATGTCTCCAGTTTCTGTAATAATAGCTCCTTCTGACGAGCCAAGACTGATGACTCAGAGCCAGACAGCCTCTTTACCAACAAACAGAAAGACAGACAAGGACAAAGACATCAGTTAACTGCAGGAGGTTTGGGAGGTCATTTAAAAAAAATGTTGAGTTGCAATACCAATATTGGATGTAAAAGCAGCCAGTTTCTTTCTAAAGTTCCTAGGTTTCCAGGCCATGATGGACCTGCTATGGAATTCATACTCACCGTGCCACTAGCACCGCAAAGTTTGGAAACAGACTCTCGTAGGGCTGACACTTGCTTGGCGGCTGCTGTCCCGTCTTCCTCAGCCTCCATCAGTTTCCTGAGCAGAGCATCTTTGTCTTGTTGCAAACTGTCCCCATTTAATCTGCAAGAACCACACAAGCACAAGTGCATTTGTATTATTATCATACATTTTCATACTATCATCATACCAATATGCCTAAAGTATACATGAATATTTGATCAAAAACACAGACAACATGTAGTTTGTCTTTTTTTGGGGGGGGACTCCATAGAGCTAATGTCTGAACAATGTGTTTGCAGTTGACTATTATTGGATACAAAACCGTTTATGAGAGAAGAAAGTAACACATCAGAAAAAGCTGCAATAGAGAACAAAGCACTAAAGAAATACAGTTAAATGAGATGTTCTTTTGATCTGCCTTCAGGTCATGGAGAAACGGAGAACAGCTGCTCGGTCTGATGCCTGACCAGTTAAAAGAACACAGATCCTATCCAAATATTTTAACCCTGCATTCACACAGGATACATTTTATTCCACATCCCACCTGTAAAACCTCTCTGTCACAAAGAACTGAACTGAAAACTAGACAGAAATTCTGACGGTTTGTCACTGAGTCTATCTAAAAGATCAGCACTCTATTTGTCAAGCTTTTTTTAGAGTCTTAAATGAGTCTCATCCTTGCTGATGCATACTAAAGCCCCAGCTGTGTTGGAGTTATATGGAAGTGTGTTGGTTAGGCTGGTGTCGATAAAATGATAATGATGATATTTGCAGGTTGAAGCTGATTGCATAGAGAATCAATGTCATGCTGATACTATGTTTGGTGGTATTTGCTCTGATGCCACATTTGATTTCCAGGTTTGAGTTGAATGATGACATGCAAAGATGCAGACTATGACCCACCAGACACTCAAAGACATGAAAGAGGCTCATGAATAAAGTTCTGTTTCACTAACCATCACACTGTGTGAATATTCCTCTATTTAAACTGAACAACCACAACAAAGAGTGGGATGTTGTGGGACCAATGTATGCAGCTTCTGAGGTAAGCTGAAAGAGCCCACCTAGTAAGAGAGAGCTTGCAGTAAGCAGAGCAATGACCTGACTGGCAGTAAGTTATCCACACACAGAACACACCAGATACTAGGTAAGGTTACACTCACCCATGAAAGATTATGTCATAATTTCACATCTATCACAGCACCCAGGGAAAGGTACTAGGCCACAGGTGTGCTAACCTTAGACTTCAGACACATCACGAGCCCTCATTAGTGTAGCTACAGAACACACAGAAAAGGTGCTTAGTATAACAATTGCCTGTTGTAGTCAGTCTCCTCCAGCATCTTCTCCATGGATTGCCGTAAGCGTGTGTTCTCACGCTCAGTCTCTTCCAGTTCCTTGGTCACCTCAGCCAGCTCCTCCTCCTGCTCAGCAATCACCCGCTGGGAGACACTCAGCTGCTCGGACTGACGCTCAAGCAGCTGCTCCCTCTTCCGCAGCTCCACCTGCATGCATACAGATGTGGAAACATTCATTGGGACAGACACAGACAAACAGTGTGTTATTGGGTTTTGGCCTAATGCACACTGCCATCAAGACTGTGGGGTGCAATGAGACAGACCTTAACATCTTAGTCGTTTCTAGTAGATTTGACTTATGTGGAGATCTTGAACCTGTTGTCTATCCCAGATTTTTTCTGAACTGTACTGTGAAGAACTCACATTGGATAAGTGTGAGCTTAAAATACTTGGAAAGTCCCTTTTTTGGTATGACTGAAAGAAAGAGTTTGTGGTGAAAATGTGCACACTTCACACAATCTCAGACCCCTTCTTAGACAATAATCTTGCAGTAAAACATGGTTTGGGTTGTTTCTCTATGTAATTGAGTGTTTTATTTTTTTGTAATCTGAACTTCACTTCACTGATAAAGTAATTTATCAAGGATGAAATTTCATTACATTTTATTGACTTTCCAGTCATCATTTTACTGTCAATGGTCTTTTTATTTGATCCTTAGTTGTGTAGCACTTTTTGTTTCAAATCAGGATCTACTGATTTATATCTGATCACCTTTCCGATGTTAATAACTGATTCGAGTCTTTTTACTTCATTCTCTGTCTACATACAAACAATAAAACATCAGTAAGTAAATAAAAATACAAAAATGAGGTGAACGTAACGTCTAATCTTATTATGGATTTAAGCCTAATAGGGATTTGATAAATGAACTTGTTTCCTAAAGAGCTACTCAGATCAAAGCGGAAACAGAGGAGAAACTGACCTCATTTTTCAGTGAGCTGACTTCAGTCATTAAGCTGTCAATCTTCCTCTCATACTGACTGATTCGTCCATGCAGCCCTTCCTCTTCTTCCGATGTGAGGTCAGCCAATAGCAGTGCAGACTGGGAATGTTCTGGTTCTGGTTCAGGGAGTGGTGGTGTGATTTCAAGGCGATGGGTTGGCCCCTTGGTGCAAATTAAACTTTCAGTAACACAGACATTTTGGCCTAGATGAATCTGTAACAATGCTGAAGCAGGAACAATCTTTTAAAAATAAGGGTGGAAATAAGGTGTACTTTTTCTTTAAGTTGTGTTACCTCCCACTTGTATGAAGGATCCCGTATGGAGGCCTTTCCTGGTGGTATCCATGGCACTCGGGTTTTGACCTTGGCTGTAGGACGGAGGCTTCCTCTGTCAGCCTTTGCCTTCCCCTTTAAAACACAGAGTATGTACAGCAGCATATCACTGGTATCTGTCTAGCCTGTTTGAGAACAGGTATGCACTATAACCAGGGATGTGTGGAATACATTTTAAAAGATATCATAACATTTAATCAGCTGTAACAAAAAAGAATTAGACCAATGAGATACACATCTTCCAAAGGCGGACATTCACAGTAAAAAGAATAATTGAAAAGTGCAAAAAAAAAACAAATGATATCTCCTATTTATAAGTGAAAAAAATCTCCAACCTGAGGAGACATGGCAGGACTCATCCTCTGGCTCTTCACATGCACATGGACTGGAGTGGTGTCGTTGACGTGCACATGAATTGGAGGCGAACTTGAGCGGGTTCTCATAGCTTTCCTCTGTGAAACAACAGCATAGTTTGCGAGATATTCGTTTAATTGCTACGATCTTAAAGATGGATTGACATACATGATCAGAGTTATATTGGCGAAACCAGGAAGAAATGTTCTTTTTGGCGCATATGACCGTATTTTTTACATTTTAAGCGACTCCTGTACTTTTTTTTTTTACCTAATTTATCTTCGTGCAGAAAATACTGTAGACATATTAACCAAAATAACAAGGAAAAATAAAGGGGAATTTGGTCACAAATCCCAAACACTCGCTAATCCCAGACACTAGTTTAAGATTAAAGTTAGTTTTAAAGAAGCTACACAATATCCAAAGCTTTGAATTCCAGCCTTTTTCTAATATTTTAGATGATTATGGTGGGTATGTCTCAAACTGAAACGCAGCTTAGCAAAAAGTACATGTTAGCTTGACATTAGCCTTTACTTATAAGCTAACACTGACAGCAGCCATTCTAGCCTGGCATTAACTAAAAATGTTCCGTCTTACCATATGAGAGACCAAAATATACTAGTGACGCCTGACTGTATAATTCATGAGAAGAACAAGTTTTTCTATGTAGCAGGTGAAATAAGTACAATAGATAGTCTGTTGGCAGGAAGCTTGAAATAAACTTCAATATTCAGTAACGCTAAGTTATCTCTGGTTGGTCATATTAAGGCACGTGATATCTTTCTTCAGCAGTGATTGGATCAGAGTCGAAATTCTAACGTTCCTTAGCAACACTCTCAACTCAACAAG
Organism: Ctenochaetus hawaiiensis; assembly: GCA_029783645.1. Taxonomy (NCBI): domain Eukaryota; kingdom Metazoa; phylum Chordata; class Actinopteri; order Acanthuriformes; family Acanthuridae; genus Ctenochaetus; species Ctenochaetus hawaiiensis. The sequence continues at coordinate 1,188,213 of JAPZDY010000011.1, forward strand.
CTGTAGTTGTACCAAAGATACTCCACGTGCAAAGATAACTACCCCTCGTTTATGCAAATCGCTCTGTTGAAGAATTTATTGAAGGGGATCTAACAAACCAAAAACCACATCCGCTGTTTTAAGCAAGCTGTCAATAACTGCAAATTTGCTCAGGAATACCCGCTACTAAGTCGTGATATCGACTGAAAAGTAAATTATTACCTACGTATTATTCTGGAGAGGCATTCTCTGCGTATTTTTTGTATAGTACTGGAGGACGATGAATTATTTCATTCCCGGCAACGCGTCATATTAGACACATGCATCATATTTGTATTCCGGTGAGGATTTTAAAGTAAAGCAGTGAATACTAAAGTAAAAGACAAAACAAAAATGAGGGTGATACTATTTGTTTAAAACTTGTTGTACACATGGTAAAGGGAACAGTGCATTACGAAGAGAGTTCATTACATTTTAAAAATAACAATAACACGGAATACTTGTAGATATATTTCGAAACATTATATTACATATCTGTATTTATATCATTCTGTCGCATTTTCATAGAAAATATTTTGTCTTTGTTTATCTCTTAGACCCCTGGAGGCCGGTTAGGGATTGCCTCTCACAGATCAGACACAAGATAAACTGGCACTTCTGGTACGAATTTCAAAATAAAATTACTGTACAAGAAAGATGTTTTACCTTGATTGAATCTATACATCGTGTTGTCAGTTACCACCTGCTGTATTGGCACATGAGGTTAAAGAAATGGAGTCCTCCAGGCATTCCGCATTACTTGTACCAAAGCTGATTGCTTGTCTTGCACTTGTTATTTGTTAAGAAGAGATTAATGATACACAAACAAAAACTCATGTTATTTACATTTTTGTTTACTCTTTTTTTTTTTTTTACTTATTCTTGGGCCTAGTCTTAAAAGAAAGACCAGGTATATCTTTGACACTGTAAACTCTCATGGTCCTAACTACAGGTGCTGCTATAAGACCACAATGTCCATGACGTGGTTCATGCGTGAGAACAACTGCTTTAGCTGAATAACAATTTTAAGAGGTCAAAATAAATCATCACAAGATTTTATGTACTTCAAAATCTGCTGAGTACAACAAATGAACAATTGATCGTTAACTACAAAAAAACATATAGTAATCTACACAACAGACACAATAGTGTTAAAATCAAATCTTCTTTTATACCATAGTTTTTTTCTTTCTAAAAATGCATTTAAAACCAGCTGATCTCTTTTTTGCGATCCCATCTTACACAATGACTACAACAGTTTTGATCTCATTTTAGCAAGTCTAAGACATATGTATTAAACTGATGAAATTGATGACACTGTTACATTGAAAAGCCAGTTTCTCAAATCTGTATAATCAAAAATATGGCAACAAAGCGGTGCATTAATATTTCCTTCCCAGTCCCATAATAATATCAGTTAACTTTGTTTGAAGCCAGACATTCGTTCTCTTTATTGGCTCCATCTGACAACACAGTTGAGATGATTTCATACAATAATGTATCTCAATCGTGGGAAAATGACAGAACACCAGCATTTGGCACTTTTTGCTCTAAACAAACATGCTGCTTACAGAGATAATCAACTGTGTATATTTTTAATCAGGAATGTTGGATACATTTGACAGCTTGACACTAACTGAAAATCACAGAAAGCAGGTCACACATCTTTTGGACATTTTTACAAGTATAAAAAAGGTAGAAATGACCCCCTGCATACATAGGGGAGATAAAGGACTGACCAGTTGACAGTTATGTGTTTTCTAGAGGTGTCGACATGCTTCCCCACAGATGTGGATCCGTTGTATGAAGAAGTGGATTTTTGTGCTTGTCACATCTAAAAAAGTTGTGCTGTAGTAAAATATAATACTGGTTACAGAGGTTATGTCCATGACGGGCCACCAAATTTTCTCTGTCAAGTCAGTGTTAGCTTTTCAACCTTGTCTATGCAAGTTCTCAGCACAAATGTTGAAAATAAGTGCATAGTGGTAACTTTAGAATGTAAACCACTGATCTAAGAGACAACAACAAAAATTTGATGTTAAGTAATTAAGTAAAACTTAATTTTACCTGCTCGAAACAACTTCAGGTACTTACATTGGCTATTTTAATTAAGTTTGCAAAGTTACACACTGGATTCTGGTAGAGAAAACACACCAAAATATAGGTCCAAGTGAGGGTTCAAACCAGGGTAAAACTTTTATCCAATGAGGCTCAATCAGGTTACTGATCAGCAGTTTTAAAATATGTCATTACAGGTAAAGGCAACGGCAGTAGAGGAGAGAAAAAAAGCCTTATTGTTGTTTGAGTGGACTTTCATCTTAGGTTTGTCAGTGTCCACCTTTGCATAAGGCTTGATAATCCCTGTGAGAATACATTGGCATGAACTCTGCTTGTTGTAGATCAGCCACCAGTTCTATCATCTAATAATCACTTCAAACACACTTTCAAAAAGAAAGTGTGAATGAATATTTTCTCTGTGCACACAAATAATTATTCTGTTTGCACAAGTAAATACATAGTTGGCACAAGTTAATGTTGTTAATACCTTATTGTCACACATTATCTTGTTTGCAAGAGTTATCTTGTATTATATTTTGTTTGTACAATTTGTTTCCACCAAAGATTTTTTTATATTTCATATCTTGTTTGCACAAGTTAATATCTTGATTACATTCAGCCAACAGCTTGTTAATACTTCGCACCCAAAATTGAATATCTTGCTTGCACAATATAATAAAATTGGTATGTTGTTCCCACATTTTCTTGTTTACATTAATATCTTGTTTATATTCCCACATATTTATGTTTTGTCACTGAGATATTAAATCATCGTGCTTGCATAAATTAATATCCTGTTATAACAAGTTAATATAATTTAATCTCTTGTTCAAAAATTAATAACTGACTCACATGAGCTATCCCGTATATTAAAGATATTGTTAGCACAATTATCTTTTTTAACACAACTTATCTTAATATCTCATTTGCACAGATTAACATTTTCACACAAGCAACCTTGTGTAAAAATGCTATCCTTATACAACTTGTCTGGTTTGCATGAGCTAATCTCGTTAAACAAGTTAGTACCTTATTCAAATCTTGTTCACACAAACCAGCAGCTTTGTCGTAAGCAAAACTTAGTATCTTGTTTACATGGATTGAAATCTCGTTCGTACAAGTTAAATAGTTCACATAAATTATCTGTGCGCATAAATAGCTCTAAGGTCTTGTGATGAAGAGAATTAGCTCACAGGATTTATGAGGCTCTGTAGCAACTACTTATGAGAAACCCATAAAAATATAAGAAGCAGGAAATTCTGTTTTCAGTTTGCAGAATCAATTTACACTATTGCACCATGCTGCTGGGATGCTTCTGTAAAATTGCAAACATGAAAAAAAAACAACAAGAAGATATTTACACACACTCATACAATGCATAATCCTGTTTGTGACAGAATACAAGCGAATTCACACTTTTTTTCTCTGCTCGTGAGTCCACTGGTGCTACATCATATATGAAATTGTTAAGTTTACGGTCTTGCTTTAAATATGAAGCACAGAAGACATCACTACAGCAAATGTTCTTAACAAAAGCTAAAGGTTTCTTGTTTATTTGTTTTTTTAATACTTAGAATTAGAATACAGTGTCACTTCTCTGTTTGGGATCTTTCTCATTTAATAGTGCCTTTTTTTATGTCGTTAGGTCACACTATTTGCTATTTTCATGGATTTGTAGTTGAAGTAACACACCACAGAATAACATGTTGTGAACAAATTAACATGAGTTTTAGAGACTTAACATACAAACTTGTCAACATGCAATATTTGATCATTTAGGAGAACATGTATTGACTTCTGTCCTGATTGATGTCCAAACATGTAAAATGTTTTGTTGGTGTTGTTTCTATTCCTTTGCACGTAAATAATCATAGTTGGCATTGCATCATATTAGAGCACCGCTGGCTAGAAAACAAGTCTTTCAAACAAGTAAACTGACATGTTTTTTGAAGAAACCCGCCACCAGCCAACATGTTTTGACACGTTTCAGGCAGAAGCTGGTAAAAAAAAAAAAAAAAAAAGACAGCAGATTAAAAGTTGCAATAGGAAAATGTTTGAAATCAATGACTTACACAACTTTTGCTTTTTGTAAAAAAAAAAAAAAAAAAAAAAAAAAAAAAA
>JAPZDY010000011.1:1234440-1254940 GCA_029783645.1 Ctenochaetus hawaiiensis
CGCCAACCTAGCTGTTTTTTGCTGCGTTAATGATTTATACCGATTGTAACCTTTGATTATGGGCTGATAGCTTTGGTAGTAACGTTAACGTTACAGCTTCCGCTTTGACTTTCCTGTCTACATTAGGATTTTCTGCCGACTGTTAGCCAATGATCGCAAACATCGGTGACGCTGACAAAATGTGACACTAAAACATACATACAAATAAATAAACATACATTTTTTAGTACTTGACGCTACAGAGAAGTAACTGGCGTTAGCAGTCAACCTCGCTAGCCACGCAAGTTGAACAAACTTATCCCTCTTACACTTATACCAAAAAAAAACCTTAGTTTAGCGCTATATCTATTTCAACTTTAAACTTACCTTTAGGTCATTTTCCGGCAGGTATTTGCAGTGTCTTGCTATTTCAACGTACTTATCGAGGTCTAAAGGCGCCATTATTAAAACGCTAGTCAGAAGATTGCTAAAGTAGTTACACCGCTAGCAAGTTCCTTTTCTTCTTTCATCACCGGTCAAGTCAACTAATCACATCCTGCTTCTTCTTCTTCTTCTTCTTTGGGGTTTTACGGCAACTGCCATTCACGATGTTGCACTACTGCCACCGCCAGGTTTACACTCTATCAGCATTGGTAATAAAGACCAGTTTAATGTTTCCACATTATGAAAAGTGGAAGGTAAGGCAAGTTTACATATATAAGGCACTATTCAAACATAAGGCAATTCAAGTGCTTCACAAAGGCATTCAAAGTACATCAAAATGAGACATAAAGAAACGTGTTAAATTGCATTTAAAGGATAATTAAGAGATAATAAAAAAAAAACAAATGCAACAGAAAATAAAAAGGTTGAATTAACAGAACAGCTGCAACAGCTGCAACATTAACAGCTGCAATTAACAGAAATATTTAAGGTTCTGATTTAAATGAGCTGGCAGTCACAACAGACATCAGGTTAAAAAATATCTTGTTCCACAGGTGAGGAGCGTAAAAACTAGAAGTCACTTTACCTTGCCACAGGCTACAGCATGGCTCTGCCAAATGTTTCCACATGTACCCCATATTTTTTATGGTCTCCAATGCAACCAAAATTTCTTTTTTGGATCCCCTCCCAACATATCTACAGCACCCTTATTTCATGAAAGGTTGTCTCCATGTCCCCTTAGTCTGATCCACTAGTTGGCCATCAGCTACTTTCACTGTAGCTACAGTGGCATTTCACCTGCTTGTGCTCAGAGTGCACACACGGGGAAGTTCTACCTGCACCTCAGCAAGATCTTATTGCCCAAGCTTGCACAATATTGAGGTCTGCTGGCATAGATTTTGGTGCTAATCTGTATGTAATGCTTCCGTGGTCTATTCTTGATCTTATTAATGCTACATATATATTTCAGAGACTCTGTCCCTGTTCAGTTACTGTCACTGATTGCTGTTTTACATTTTCTAACCACATATTTGATTGTCTCTCTTTCCATTCTCACAAATAAATAAATATTCTCTTTAAGTTTTTCTAATACGATTTCAAATTGAATTCCCAGTTTTCTCCACGTGAAGAACACAGCTTTTGTTTGTTTGTTTTTTTTTATGAGAATTTAAATCCCCATTTTGTACCCACTTCTGGACTGGATTAATTCCACTTAAATTTTTGTAACTATATGTTCTACATTCCTTTTCTTTTCTGCAGTATCCCAGCATTGGCAAACAATGACTTCCCCATATCCCTTGGAATATTTGGAGTATAAAGTAGTATAAATATCAGTTATTACAATAGAAAATAAAGCTGGCCCTACTATGAGATGTTCTGTTTTCTACAGAATATTTTCTTGATAACTCTGACCTTATTTTTTCTTGAATTATACTTTTCACCATAAAAACTTCACAACCCAAAAGAACATTTACCAGCCAAGTCCCACTGAAAGCCTCAAATGCTTTTTCTACACAGACACACACACAGACACACACACACACACACACACACAAAACACTGCAACAACTGTCTCTGAGTGTACTTGGGCCCTCCTTATTAAATCACAGTTACATCAGTGGGTCCGTGGTGTCCCTTCCTTTTCTGAATCAACTTTGATATGTAGCCTCCATCCCTCTACTTTTATTTACTATGCATTCCATTCTTTTACAAACATGCAGTGTTAAGACAGTTGGTTTGTAGTTTCCAGGCCACCTGGCATCCTTACCAGGTTCCCTCTTTGGTATAATTATCTCCTCTCTCCAGCTCCCTGGCATTTTTCCTTCCCCGCTTTTATTTTACAGCAACAGTAATTCTTTTCAGACTTCACTTAGATGCTTTAACATGCTGTAACATATTTCTTCCTCACTTGGAACAGTCTTTCATATTTTAATAAGTGCCTTCTGTCCTTCTCTCATGCTGAAAAGGGCATTTTTCCCATCATCAATATTACCTTTCCTACTTAAAGTTTCTGTGTTTTTTCAGAGTTTGTTCTCTCTCTGCCTCTACTATCTTTCCCAGATAAATTACTGGAACTACAAATCCTGCCAAAGTGCTGGCCATCATTTCTGCCTTTTCCTTATTAATAACTGCAGTCTCATTTCCCTCAGTTAAACTCAGTAGCTCCATTCACTCCTGTCCTGTTTTTTTATTATCCTCCACATCTCTCCCACTTGAATGGGGCTTCCTATTAAATCACAGTATTTTCTCTGATGTGTCATTTTTGCCTCCTTTCTATTGCCTAGGCTTGCTTGCACTGAATCATATGCAGAATGTTCTGGGTTTTTTTTAACCAGTTTAAACACCTTATGTCTGTTTTATAACTGCCTCCTCATAATAATCATCTTACCATGGTGCTATTAATCACACCCTGTAAAGGATGGCCTACACTTGATTATCTTCTAGCAGTAGAAAAAGCTATGGTGTCCCTCTGGTGTAAGCTGAGAAAAAAAGAAGTTATGTGACTGAGTGCATGTATCATAAACTAACCTGTGCCAGCAGTAGATTTTACTACCTCTCCAAACACAGAGCTGGTCATCAAGGCAAGAAGACATATTATGTGATAGACACAGATAAGCAATTTGTTTAACATATTAAAAGAGAAAACTCAAAGGGCAGTGAAATTCAACTGCTTTCTGTAGAAACCTGCAGAGTCGAATCACAGAACTAATCTTTGTTCAGAAGGATTCTGTTTGTTTGACAGATGTCTCTCTAGTTGAGGAAACTGTATGATTTGAGTAAAGCTCTGTGTCACTGTTAAGACACTGTTGAGTCCTCACTCTGTCAGGCTAAGTACAGTACATAGAAGAAAGCATGTGGAGATGATTCATAAGCTGGTGCACTAAATCAACTTCCTATACTTTAGACCCCTTATAGCACTTATGTGTCACCATAGATCATATTTGCTTTGGAGAGAGTGGTAGAAACACATGCAAAGTTGACCAGGATCAGGCAATAGACAGAGACAGTCCAAGTCTTGTTCCAAGTCAAGACGTTCCTTTTTTTGGAGGCTGGCTGCATGTTGTCGAAGGAGAGGAGCTAAGGCTGTATGCTAAACACAAAACTGAACTAGTTCTTCAGAATGGCTCATTTTCCGGGTTCAAGTGTTATCATACCCCTCCCCCAGGTTGTTCAGATTGTGGAGAAATATTCAGGGTTAGTGTCAAGAGTTAAATGCCATGAAGATTCTACATCTGGTGGCCAAACATTGATCAGGATCTGGAGGACAAGGTCAATCAGCATATTATGTACCCAGTGTTAGACCAAACAGAGCATACCACCACCAGCTCCCAGCACCCACGAGAGTGGCGAGACTGACCCTGGCCTAGATTGAATTTTGCTGGCCCCTGTATGGAACATATTTTTTTGAAAATGGTGGATACATGCCACAGATAGGTAGAAGCCCATATAATGAGCAACATAACAGTCCATACAACCACAGAGAAATTCAGTCAAGCGTTTGCAGTCTACAGGTTGCCCAACACTGATAATGGCCTGACGTTCAGAGCTGTAAAGTGCATTCATGCAACAGAATGTCTTTCCTCAGCTCCAAATGGTGCCACGGTCTATTCAGACAGTAAAGAAAGGCCTAAAAGGACACAACAGTAGATTCTCTTAGCACTCTGCTTTTATATTTCCTGTCTCATGCTGCAAATGCAGGTCCAAGTCAGGTGTTACGGCCCTGAGCCGTGGGGCCCTAATCCTCTCCTCCCGCTCTGTGTGTGTGTATGTTAGTGTGGCTAATAGTCCTTTGAGTTACAGCGGTCAGGTCTCCAGAAGGTGTGTCCCTCTGGCCCGAACGGATCCCCGGCAGCTGATGATCGGTGCGGTTGGTCAATGTGGGGCTCCACCAATCCGGGAGTGACAGCTATTATAAAAGTCCAGTGTGCTCTGCTAATGGCGGAAGACACCATTTGTTTTTCTCCTTGTAAAACTGTTGTGTGAATAATGTGTGAATTCGACTCTAGTGCGTGTCCCAGATTTGGGCCAAGGTGAGCATAGAAACACTGATTTCTGTTTAAGTGCACTCACTATAGGTTTTGTCACTGTTTAGTCACACTAGGTTCAGGGGTGCTGGTCATTTGTATTTCTGGTTTTCACCGATTCTCCAGAGTAGTTAGTTGGGTTTTGTTTTAGAGATATTGTCACCTAGTCATTAGATAGTTAGCTCCAATTTGTTTTACGGAGTCCTCTTTTTGTTATATTTGTTTTATTGCTTTGACAGCACCTGGCGGCCCTTTTCTGTTTTGTGATTAATGTCCACTTGTCTTTTAAAATAAACACACCTTAATGCACAATCCCCATTGTTTGTGTGCTGCTTCCCTTTTCCCCATTGCGAGCTGGGTTTGTAATTGAACCTGCTGCGCCCAGACATGGAGGCATCATGATCACCATGATTTACTTTTTGAATCCTGGTAACATCGTCTATGTGAGAAAAATCAGTATTACAACAACAAGAAATGGTTGCCAGAGGTTGTTGTTGCATCACGACACACACTCAGAGATGAACAGTTCATCATGGTGTACCCAGAAACAAATGAACATTTTTAAGACCCTTTTCATGCCTCCAAAACCAGTTCCATTCAAAACACCTTCACTGGTGGTGTCTTCTGGGAAACAGCTCACAACTCTCTAGAAGGACTATTCAATATGACAACTGTGGTTAGACTGCGTGTTCAATCTGCCATGGCTTTTGTATTCTTAAATGGTGCTGTTAAAACACACTACGTTCGTAAGAATGTGCAGACTAAAGTCACTACTGTAGTTATTTTCCAAGTTAATTTACATGGTGAAATGTAGAATTTAAAAAAAAAGAGTAAGTATTGTAATATGAGCATCATAATAAAATAGGTATGTAGCCATGCTAACACAAGAGGTAGCTATGAGTAAAGAGATGCTGTGTGTTAGTATACTAGAAGTGAATAAACCTAATTATAAATGAACTGCATTTATACAGTGTCTTTTTAATCCCTCGACTACTCAGAGTGCCTTAAAACACAATGGCATATCTTACAGTTGCTTCTGATCTTGAAAGAAGACCCTTGTCAGTCAGAGATGAATGAGCAGCTCAGTAAATCTGATCAGTGATATGTACAAGAGGACCTGGATCCTCTATTTAAACAAGGAAGACTTGAACTTAGACACAGAACATCATGAAGTGCAGTTAATAAATGAGTATTTGTATTTGTGATTTGTGACTCCTTTGTTGGGCGGTCCTCCTTCTGAAAGCTGGCAGACAGAATCAGCGGTGGAAAAACAGTCATGTGCAGGAAGGCACTCTGTCTTCCTAGGCACTTGGAGAACTTTGTTTTGTCGTTTCTGAGACCATTTTTAATTCCAGTGTATAGTTCCTGTCAAGTAATCAAAAAAAAAAAAACAAGCCCAAGAGCAAAACAAAAATTCAGCAGAAAGATGGAACAAAACACAAGCTTTGGTAAATAAAGCTGTTCAAACAAACAAAAACTGAGGGAACAGGGAAAGGAAATACAAAAGATGGGTGTACACCACTGAACCAAACAAAAAATTGTGATAACATGAGGGAGCAAAACAGGAAAAACAGGCAAAACGGGCAAAGCAGGCTAAACCAGCAAAACAGAACAAACTGAGAAATGAATTGGGACAAAGACTGAAATGAACACTTGAAGTGATGATAGACAATGAAAACAGGTGAGACAGGGCATGGAGGCACAGCTGATTGTCAAAAAACAGGTGAGAGATTGAAACTAAATCAGGATGTTATACAAATAAGTTTACCAAGAGAACTTTACAAAATAAAATAGCCTGAACTTTGACAGTTGAAAGGCCAGGATTTAAAAAGTTAAAGCACCTGGCCAAAAATTAAGCTTACACTATTCGTTTCTATCAAGCCTGCAGCTATGTAACAATTGCTGAGGTGCCTCTGGATTTGAGCTGCATACAAGTCTAGTAAAATAATGACCTTAATTATCTCGATTGTCCTTCATATGTAAGAAATATTGTCTCTCTTTTGAGTGCCCATGACAAAATTCTCACTATGTGCAACCAAAAAATTAAACTTATTCTTTAATCTTAGTATGACATGCTACAATATTAAAGAGGACACCGTGGTATTTGCTTGTAGGAGTGAAGGGAGGGGATACTTTTGATTGGATGTCCTTGCTGCAAATATCTGTGAAGTACATGCTTTCACACATACAAAGAAACATAAGGACCACAGCCATGGACATCAGGGTCGTCCATTTCTATAGCAGAAAAAACGAGAAAATATGAAAAAAACAGTTCATTTTTAAATGCAGTATTACAACAAAAAGAATTAGCTGCCTCCACGTCTGGTTACTCGCTGTCAGTTCTTGTCAGTTCTTTTTTCACTGTCCAATCTTCCAAACAAGCATGCCCTCTTCCCTAATGGCCAGGAAGTTAACAATCTGAGCTGCCAAAAAACCCCAAACAGAAAAAAAAAAATAAACAGCAGGTGTCGCACTGAGCCGGAACTCTTCATGGATTAGACTCACAGGGCTGCGAGCAGCTTGAAAAGAGCATTTTATGATCTGTGAAATTGTTTTAAACATTTTTTATACTCACTTTTCTGTGATCTTATAATTAAATCTATTTCTAAGCTATGGCATTACTGACCCACAAGTGACAAGATTTTTTAACCCTTAGTATTTTTCCCGTTTTTTTTTTTTTTTTTTGTCATTTTCTGTCTTATTTTTATTGAACATAATTATTTTGGCTGCGTGTTTGGCATTAATTTAGATAGGCTCATTTAAAAAAAAAATAAAAATCATTATTTTTTTGCTTCGTTTCTTCATTTGATAAGACGAATTACTTTTAAAAAATGAGCCACATGGTTGTTTCTGCAATTTTGGATTTAATAATAATAAAAAAAAAAACTTCATAACGGATGTAAACCTGACGGATTTCTGACACTTTGGACCAACTGAGGATGCAGCACGAGGCCAGGTTGAATGGAATATGGCCTTTTAATTAGATGCAGTGATGGAAACTAGGAAAATGAGGAACTTCCATTTTTTTTCTACTTCATCTTCAAAAAATGCGCAGCTCACGCGCGCAACGGGACTGCCATCAAAGCCGTGGATAACGCAGCAGGTGTGAGTCTGCCGATGCACGGTGGGAAACTTTGCTACCACATGAAACAAGGCACCGTAGTCATCAGCAGCTGCAGATGTTACAGCTACAGTTAAGGAACTTCCAACGTAAGGGTCTCTGTTCCACATGGCATGACAGAGCTCTGCATATTTGATTACTGCCAAGTTGATTTAACTCCTTTAATCAAGAACAAATAATAATCACAGATTCCACAGCCTACTTACATCCATTTTCATGAATTGTGAAATGCAACATGTTAAGTGATATTTTATGATACCAAATCCCCCCTTCATCAGCAGCTGAGCAGTACCTTCATTTTACGGTTTTCTGTTTCTCTCCAAAAGCTCGGTTTTATTCTAACAGGAGACAGGCTACAACTTTTGCATTGCATCAGGCTATGCGTTGTGCATTTGGAGTTAAAGGGGTTAAATCACGTGTGTGGTGCAGTGGAGCACTTGGAAACTCGTAAAAATATAATTTGAAGAGGACAAAGAAATCCCGCGGGAGGCTTTAAGATCCCCTGCCGTCATTCACTCCGCCGCTCAGTGTCCTCCTGTCGGCAGCGCTCACCGAGCCTCCTCCTCACGCCTCTTCCTTTGTCTGCTCTGCGCAGTCCATACACTCTTCTTTGTCTACTTGTGTTTTGGAACAGGAGGATGCGGGCTGTGGTGTTTTGCGGCAGCATCTTGTCTCTGCACCTTTTTTTCTGCGTTCATCCTCTGCCCGTCCACGACCGGAGAACCGTCAGCAGGTACAAGCAGCTACAAGTGAGTCAAACCCAGACTTCCAAGCATTGTTACAGAGCTTTATAGGATACTTTGCATGCATGGGGAAAAGATGGAAAAAGCCGGCAGTTAAAGATAAATGACAAGTGCCTGAAAATAACTGCACGCGAGAGAATTTATTGAATGTGGTTTACAGCCTTTGAATGATATTTAGTTGCTCAGGAAAGTTTGTCTCGGTTGCTCTATCAACAGGTCAGAAGCTGCTATCATGAAATATCTGGTAGCTGAGGTCATTATTAACCCCAGAAAACTGAGTGGTTCTGTGGTTACAATACATTTTCAATTCATTTGTAGTTGAGTGTGGATGAAATACTGTATTTCATAACTGGAAAGACATTTTTATTATGGTTTTAAACATTTCTACGTTTTGTAGTAAAAAAAAAAAATGCATGCTGCATTTTGCATGTTTTGTCATTCTGTTGTATGCCCAAACAGGGCGACGTTTGCTTCAAACTTTCTGCAGCTTAAAGGATGCCAGAGCTGCTTGAGTGAGAGAGTCAGATTAAGCAGGCAGAGGCAAGTCATCTGGAAACATGGTAGAGGTTTGCTGACAGAGAGGAAGGGTAGAAAACAACAGCTACTCAGAGAGAAAAACACATCCGGCAAACAGACATGAGCAACCCCATCAAAGTGTTTTTTTCTGAGCATCACTCTGACTCTGCAGAAAACAGTCGAGCGTGCCAAACAATACAACGCTGCAACAGTTTCAAACATTTTTGTTCATAAAATGATCCTTGTTATTTAAGTGCTTAATGATGGCTGCCAAATAAGACTTGCTGTTGACAGGTTAATCTTCCAAACTTGCAGTCAAGCCCTAACAGCATGGTGTGTGTGGGCATTAAGGTATTTCCTCACTGACAAAGAGGGATTTCCGTTCACAATGTTATTGTCCTGTACATTAATTTGTATACCAGTATGTTGACTAAATATATTTACTCCAATACTGCCATTTTCTTAACCTGCACATTACATTTTGAAGGAGAATTTTGCAGATTTAATTACTAATTACTAATACTTTACATAAAACCCTGCTGTTAACTAAACTCGAGATCCTGCTAACACAAAAATTGAGTCAACTGATCCTAAGCAATTAATATTACAGAACATATTTGTTTGACTTAAATGCTCACACAGAGAAAGAAACAATTTAGGTTCAGAACACAAAAAAACAAATTATTTCTACTTAGAGTCAGAAGTAAAATTGACTACTTACAACTTTTTAACTCCACATTTTGTTTTCATTGACTAATTTTTGTCATTGCCAAAATTTGCCGTTTTCCTTTTGTGATCTTTATTATTCATTTAAGCAAAAATATTTAAAATGAGAGAACTGCTGAATGAAGTAACTACAATTTTAATGCACTTCAGTTACTCTTCATGTACTTTATTAATAAGGTCAACCAGGAGGTTTATTGCCTGAGGGGGGTTACTTATGTCAACACTGCCTTTCCAGATTTTCCCTGCTTCTGATGGGTTCAGGCGAGGAGAAGCCAGGTTTTGAGCCAAATCTTCTTGAAGCACCATTGGACTGGAGTAACTAAATATAATAGTTTAAAATGTAAAAAGAATAATCATGCAGAGTTACTAGTAGGGATAGTCTTGAAGTACTAGAAACACTATCTCCAGAAATGACCACTGTAAGACAGGACAACTGATTTCTGTTGTTGCATTAATCTGCAAGACAGGAGGCAGAGAGTGGAACATTTGTTAGCAAAAATTGATTAAATTACAGACAAACAACAAAAAAGAAGTACCCACCTTTGTCTGTCTCAGTCAGGAGGCTTCAATTTAACCATGATCATTAGGCTTAAGAAGAAAGCAGATCAAAAAATTCCATATTAGGAAAAATACAAACAAGCCAAGTTTCAAAAGCATTGGCTGAATTTGGTTACATTACATAAAGGTGATAATATAACTGTGCACTGACCTTTTAGTACAAAGTATTTAAAAATATTGAGTGTAATTGTATTAATTAACCATATATGTGTAACTTAAAGTGGAATAGGCCTAATGCATACATTTTTAGAATGGACCACTCCCCTGCAGCATTTTTCCAACTTCTTAATGGCTATCTGATTTGACTTGACAGGGCATGATCAGGGCTTGTTTAATGACAAAGAAAGTGAACGCCAGTTCCCATCACTGTTTTTCACACCATGTTAAAGCTCACTAAAGGCATCTTCTCCTCAGCTGTAAGTTCATAAAATGCATTGTGAAAGGATTAAAGCTGTTGTATGGAAGTTGTAGCCTTGTCATGTTTTATATGTCTAGAAGTTGTTCCACCAAAGAGACATTCATAAATGAAACATCTAAACATATGAAAAAGTGTTTGGGGCCCAATAAGTCAAACTATACATTTTTCACAAAAAAGGGGCAAAACTTAGAAAAAAGACCATAACAGGAAAACACATTTGCATTCCAGAACATTTTGTCTTCTGTTTTATTGAAAGCTATATATCTTGGTTTTGGTCTTTTTCAGACAAAACAAGTCATCCACAGACATCACCACGGGCTCTGGGAAACAGTGATGTTGTAAACTGAGACTGGTTGCTCACGGTAGCATTAGGGGCTGTGCCAGGTCAGATGTGGTAGGATTTGACTGTACCTTGCAGCAAATTATTATTAAATTGAGTATCATTCATAATAATAACATATCAAAATGTGATTTACAATTGCCATTTTTCTTATTGCTTGCCAGTTAAAACATTTTTTTATCACATTACAAGTGGTTGCTGTTGATCTGGTGCAGTCTGTGCCAACCAGGAAGCTGCTCTGCTCCTGAAATTTAGCCAGATGGCTTGCTTGCCAGGATCTAGCTAGTGCAAATTCACAAAAATGGACGCATTTGTGAAAATCAAAAGACCTGATAAGCACAACAGTCCAATTCAAATCAAATAATTACTTGACCTGTGACATTTTTAACATAGTGAATAATAATCTGCCACTTATTACTTTTTAAAAGTAAGCATCTCACATTGTTGCATCATCAGCTAAAAAGTGATGCATGGCTAAAAAAATCTACTCTTGCTGGTTTAAGAAGAATTCTCAATACAGCACTTTACTTGTAAAGTACTTTCACATTTTAGTATTTATACATTTATGTAAGGGAAAGAATTGAATGATTATTTCACAGCTGACAGCTGTGCACAAGTGTATTTTATGTAGAAATGTGGAAACCTGTCACAGAGCTTGTTAACTTTTGGGTTAGATGTTTGCAGTGGAGGATCAGTCTCTCGTCTCCATTCATTCTAATCCTCTTTATCCTACAAACATTCAATCAATTTGGCATAGTTGGCCCCTTTGTGTACAAAACACCAGATGCCTGTTGATATCTGGAACTCTTAGTGGTTAAATATTTACCCTTGAGAAATTTCCCGTGCGCATCATTTATCTCTAGTTTACACTACTTTTATCTGCCAAAGGATGTCTGGGGGAGAAGATCAGCACATTTTGTAATCGTGGTTTAGGGAGTAAAATCAGATTCTTCCCGCGTTTTGTTTTTTTGCAAGTCATAAAGTTCCCTGTAATGTCCGATCAGCATCCTTGAAACCTTTCATAACACACTCTCTGTGTTATGCTGCAGACGACCTGATGTCATGACTGAACAGGGAATTTCCAGACATCTGCTCACTTTGTGTGATGCATCTGTGAAATAAAGTTGTGTTTGTCTGTGTGTGTTGGTGTGTGGTGAACATTTTTTCAGTCATGTTCTTACCTGCATGCACACATTGTATTTACATGTTTGAGTGACTTCAACAAAGACTCCCAAATGTAACAGATGCCACCTATTAGATAAAACTACAATGCTCCCCTCTGTAGCTGGGCTGAACGCTTAATTTGGGTTGAAGCTGGGGCACGTCAGTTTTGGTGAGATGCAGCAACCACACAGTCCTGTGGTAACATGTTAGCTTCATCTCCAGGATCTGCCCAGGATACACACAGCTTTGTTTCGATGCCATGTTTGCCTTTGTGTTTTTTTAAAACGAGAAGTTGCTTCTCGTTCACACATTTGCATTAGTTCAGTCAGTCACCTCAGTTTTTGCTAAGTTCTGTTTATTCACAACTTTGCCTTGTCTTAAATGATGATAGACCATATAGCGTTGTGTCCAGGACTATTAGTTGAACAAAACAAACAATTTTGAAACTGGGAAGTTATGTTGGTTACTTTTCACTATTTTCAGACATTTAATGGACAAACCACTGAATTGATGAATTAAACAACAGAGCGGATGATGATATCCAGCATAAAAAAAACCATCAATTTTTTCATATCTATCAAATAGAATCCAAATGTGTATGAAAAATTGCATTAAATGTTATGTTGTATTTCATCTGGTCAGCTGTTGGAGTCATTGAAACTTGGCATGTAACAATCTGTCAATACTTTTGCACATAGCTTCAGTAAAGTGTTGTAACACAGAGATACAGAACATCTACAGTACATAGTTTATGATGTGTGTGCACAGTATTTGATGTTATCAAGTAAGGGTGTGCAAATATTTTATTCATACTTCAAGCAGGGATTTTTGGGTAAGTTTGAGAAATATAAGAATATCAAAACTTACTGAATTTAAAAGAATAGTATTTTTTGACTAAAGGATAATCCAATGATTTAGTACTGCACTTTTCAGAGATGATGTCCAAGAACACTGGAACATTTCCACAATGCAACACAGTAGGGTCTCTGAAGAAACCCTCACTGCATTCTATGTACCTACTTGTTTGAAACTCTGCACCCCCTGTTTGGAATGTAAGCTCTACTGGGTGTTAGGAAGTTCAAAAAAGCTGAAGTTGATATAACCCTTATGGCCAGGTCACTTTTATATATAAAAAAAGATTTTAGTCTCAATGAGGCTTTAAGTTGGTGAAACAAAGGACATATTTATTTTTATATGACATCTTGAGAGAATGTACATATGTATATGGATGTTTGGACTTTTAGAAGACCTGTATTTGGCTACTTTTGAGTGTGAACTTGTTATTTTAAATATGACCCATTAATTACCCATCTTTAACACTAAACCACTCCTCTTCACTCTTGACAGCATAACAGATGGCTGGATTTTGCCCAGATGGCACACCTGAGTTCATTCCAGAAGCTTAGTTGTTTTTGAGGGCAATCCAGGCCATTGTGGCCTTTATTGTCAAGTATTTGAACAAACGTCAAGCTATAATCCTTTTACATTACAGTTTTTAAGTCTTTCTTAAGAATGAAATTCTTCTCATTGATTGTCTTGTTTGCTTGAAGGACAATCCATCAATAAGTTAGGCCTTAATTACTCTCTGCAATGGGTGGAGGGGACTTCCTTACACAATTGAGGTTACCCTGCTTAAAAATTAAACTGACCTTTTGTCTGTGAAATCAAATTAATCCTGTTTGTTTCACCATTCACATCCCAGGACAAAGAGCACAGGTGGTTGTCTTACTTGATAGATTAGTGTTTTTTTTAGGACTTTTCTAATGTAGATTCACACAAGTTTGTTCTAACAAGCACATTATTACATTAGCTGAAAGCACTGAAACTGTAGGCGGCCTGGGACCAGATGAAAAGGGGACAAACATGTTATTAGGAATGACTTGTGGTAACTGTTCCCATTTGGTTTTCACCAACCAATAAAACTGATGATAGATGATATTTGTGAGATGTTTCTTGTTGATCCTTGGAAACATAGACCTTTTTGAAAATTGTGACATGTCTCAATGATGTGAGATGTTGTAATACAAGGAGGCTCCCACCCCACAGTACAACCAATAATTTCTGCCCTCCTGCTAGATCTCAGTCACAGTAGAGTGTTTATTTGTCCACGTTGTTGTCTGCTTGGCTTCAAATGGCCCACTCAGCGACTCTAAACTCTACCAACAATCATCGGCTAAATAGGACAGCTGACCTTGCTGGCTTTAAACAGTCATATCAGCAAGACAGAAACCAAACTGTATCAGCAAGTACATGAATTTTACTGTGTGAGGAAAGAGTGTGAGCAGCATATGATGCTCACAAAGTACTGTCATCATATGGATTTGTGAGCTGAAGTTTTGAACTGTTCATCCGACAAAACAAGCAATTTAAAGATGTCACTTCAGGCTATGGGTGCTCACATCAGCCTTTTTTCATGTCTGATATGTGAGCTTAGAGTATCCTCCGACAGTACCAGTGCTTTCTTTCTCCTGTCCACAACAGCGTGGCTGGTGTCATTCTTAAATGGTGAAATGGGCTGCAGTAATGCACTGTTTGTTTTGTTGACTACTGACATTTGACTACTCAAAGTGCTTCTGCAGCACAAGTCAGTTTCACACAGACATTTACAGACTAATTGGAGGAGGGCTCTCTAAACAGTGCCAACCTGGTCATCAGAGACTCATAGACACACCAGTGGAAACACCACTGGGCTATTTGGTAGCTATTTGGTGTTCAGTAACTTGCCCAAGGACACTTTCTAATGCAGACCAGAAACGGAGATTGAACCAGCAGCCTTCAGATAAGTGGACAAGCCAATTTACATCATGAGCCACAGCCAACCCTTTACCATGTGAGTGTGTCTGTGCTTTTGTGTGAGTGTAAGAGTGTGTATGTGATCATGCCTTAATGTAGTTCTAATGTAAAGGGAACTACCACAGTAACATGATTAAGTACCTTTCCAGATGTTTTTGTTGTTTTTGTTTCGTGCCTCACAACTGCGCGGCATATAGTTGTGATACTAGGTGCATGGTGCACCATACATAGGTACTGTATGTAGCTGAGGTCAAAACGAAAGCTGAGTTTGGATTGAATACTGCTGTTGTGTAGAAACTGTTCTGATCCCATGACAGAATGAGCTCTACTTTAAAATTTTTATCAAAAATTTAGAAAAACACAATTTTCAGTCTTGCTGAAGGTCGAGTGTAATGCTTGAAGATATAGTTCTAATGGGACTGTTGTTTGCTTCTCTTTTTCCTCAAAGTTTTCTGTCTCTTGTTCTATATAGAGGGTTTAGAGAGTCAAACTCATTAGTCTGGTCAGCATTGAAACCACCTGTCTACCTCTTCCAAGCATGTGGGAGAGTCACAAGGTTACAAAACTGGCCCATTTTAGAGCCAGTGTGTGGTCTGTCAGCTCTACCCTACTGTAGAAACATGGCAGAGTGATATGGTGAACTCAACCATTGTTTTTTGTATGTTTGTATGTAATTACATACTAATAAAAAGACATTTATGATTGTTATATTCCATTTTTACCATATACTGACAAAAGTGCCCTCAAATCTCACAGACTGGACCTTTAGAATGAAAAATCAAAGTGTGGGGAAAAAAGCTTTTATAAGCCTGTATTCTTCGGCTTTAGAAGTTTGAATGCATGTGCCAACTTAACATTTTATCATTCAATTTGGGTTAAAAGTGAGAGAGGGAGCAAGAGAGAAAGAGGGAGGGAGAGAGGGATGTTCGTTTAATACCAATTAAATGTTCTAGTCTCTGTAGTAGAATTTCATGGTCACTTGAGTCAAATGCAGCACTAAGATCTAACATGACAAGTACAGAGACAAGACCTTTGTCTGACGCTAATAGAAGGTCATTAGTTACTTTGACTAATGGAGTCTCGGTGCTATGGTGTACTCTAAAGTCTGACTGAAACTCCTCAAATAAGTTGTTGTCATGGAAAAAGTCCTACAGCTGATTGGTGACATCTCTCTTGAGAATCTATGAGAGGAAGGGAAGATTAGATAATGGTCTGTAGTTAGCAAAGACCTCAGGATCAGAGTTGGCTTTCTGAGCAAAGGTTTGATCAAGCTAATTTAAATGGCTGGGAAGCAAACCGTGTTGACAAAGACAGTTTTTTTCATATCTAGTAGAAAGGTGCTAAACAGGATCAAAGCTTCTTTAAGTAGCCTAGTGGAAATGGAATCAACAAGACAGGTGACATAGTTGACATTGGCTGACATAGGTCAATGGGAGAGAAGCAGTCCAAATATATATCTGATTTCTGTCTCTAAGGTTTCCTTGTTTAAGGGGAGAAAACAATACCATTAGAGGGCAAAAGTTGACAGATTTAGTCTCTAATCACTATGAGTTTGTTGTTAAAGAAGGTCAGAAACTCACTGAGAGAAGGAAGAACATGTAGTTCAAAAGAGCTGTGACTCTCTGTCAGCCTGGTTATAGTGCTGAGAAGAAACTTTGGATTATTCTTGTCATCTTCTATTAGGGATGAGGAGTAGGCAGCTCTAGCATGGCAGCGGACATTCCTATATGTTTTAAGACTATCCTGGCAGGCTAAATGAGATTTTTACAGATTTGTGGCACGCCATGTCCTTTCGACATTTCTTGATGCTTGCTTTAACCTGTGAGTTTGGGGTTACACCATGGAGCTTGTTTTATAATTTTTTTTTTTCAAGATACGTGTTACATGCAAAGATCCTGCAGCACTATCAACAAAATCATCAATTTGGCAGAGGCTAAAGTTCACACAGGAGTCCTCTGATACATGGAAATATGGCACTGAGTTAAATGTCAATGAGATCTCATCAAGTTGTTAAAAAAAGATTTAAAGAGTAGCAGCTTAGAGCATCATTCTGTATTTCATTACATTTCAAAACATTATACAAGCATATAGTT
This sequence comes from Ctenochaetus hawaiiensis, assembly GCA_029783645.1. NCBI lineage: Eukaryota > Metazoa > Chordata > Actinopteri > Acanthuriformes > Acanthuridae > Ctenochaetus > Ctenochaetus hawaiiensis. Next base: position 1,251,361 of record JAPZDY010000011.1, read on the forward strand.
GTAATGTCATTTTTTGTGTGTGTGTAAGTATCCATGAGTCCGATGAGTACATGGTCTTTAATGAAAATAATGGAAAAAAACAAAAAATGCAAACCAGGATAAAGGTAAGCATCTAGTTCATCCACCCTCCTACTCTTCTTCTTTATAGCATGACTCACAGAGATCCAACCAGAATCTGCTGAATCCCTGTTCTGATGTGACTGTTATAAGTGCAGCAAAACTGTTAAAACAAAGAGTAAATGAAAGAATTAAATCTCCAAATTAATATTCAAACAACTCTTTAATTGTTTTGATAGGAATTTTCTTAAATTCTACATTTTCACAGTGTTATTTACTTATTAAATATTAAAAATATGTATTCTTTTAAATAACAACACAGAGAGGCTGATCAGTAATGATCATCAGATCTTTTCATACAATAAAGACCATTTCACTACGGATCATTTTAGACATAGTGGCCAGTGTGAGAGCTAAATAGTTAATCAAACTGCATTGTTATGTTTTCAAAGCAAGTTTTGCAGTATTTATAATTCCTCCCTGTATTAGTTACATTTAATTAAAAACCTGAATCAGAATAGGAACACCAAAGCTTTGTCTATTTGTAAAATGCAAGTATGAGAAGTGATTTTAGGATAAAGCCTTTGCGCTGGCTCAGCCCCCATACAAAAAAAATTCTAGTGCGAATGGAATGTAAAACAGTAATTGTTTTGCCACTATTCTTCCTGTTTTGCTCTCTCTCTTTCCTATTTGTCTCTGTCCTCCTCTCCTTTTCTTTGTGCTGACAACCACACACAACCAAACTTTATGCAGCTAGAAAGTGTTGTATAATCTGGTTGTACATAAAATAAAGAAAGTACATAGAGAGTAAGCAAATATAATATTAGATTTAGGAGAATCCACATTTGATATTGGTATTTTTTTAATGTACAGTTTAATAATGCCCATTGCAGTTTATGTTGTAGCTGACTTGGCTTTATAAAAATCTAGTCTGTCTGCCAACTCTTTCACCTGGTTCCTGCCCTCCTCTCTCTCTTTCTCCTTCTTTATCTTCCTCTCTCTCTGGTGGTGTGACCCTGCTCTCTTTCCCTCTCTTCCTCTCTGTCATCCTCTCTCCATCCTCTCTCCATCATTGTGCTCGTAACAGAAAGGGAGACATAACAACAGGGCAATCCCAGGCTAACCACTAAAAACACAAAAATTTATTCATGCTATTCCTCTAATACGCCGGTTTCATGGCCGCTCAGGGTGAAGGTGTGTGTGTGCTCTCATTTATGGTAATTTCTCTCCTCTTTCTGTGTTTCACTGTTCCGTGCAAGCTAAATGTACCCCCTGCACACAAACAAACACAAACACAAACACACACACACACACACATTGGAGCAGAGGACAAACACGTGAAGTTACTTAGTTTTTATGTGACAATAAATGCAATAAAAACAAAAGTGTAAAAACAAGAACAATCCAAAATTTAGACCAAAATATCTGTTTTAAATTTCACCCAACTTGAATCTAGTGACATCATTATTTTTTGGAGTGCTAAAATGAAATTTAGGTGTGCTAAGGCTCCCCTAAAAAAGAGTTTATGACTGCCTTTTGGGAGCTTAGGAGAAGCTTTAAATAAATAAAAAAGATCTGGAGGTCTTTAAGAGCAGGCTGTGACCTGCAGGCCTGGCCTTGGTGTAGAACCCATGGCATACACAATGGTATCGTCAACATAAAAAATGAAGAAAAATTAATAAAAAAAAGCAACTGCAATGTTCATCTTGAAAATATTTTTTATCACGGAGCATAGAAGATGCTGTCTTTGTTTGATTATCTCAGTGACTGTACATGTCTTTGCAGGGACAGCCTCACATCAGCAGCCACGGTGGCTTGAAGAAGAGGGGAAGACATGAACAGGACACACTAAATAACGAGTACCATTTGAAGTCTGTGCTCACATCCAAAAATGACACAGAGTTCTTGAGGCGTCCTCGCTGTGGAAATCCGGACTATCCCACCTTAACGCAGGCTGACCTGTCATATTACGACTTAAAGAAGAAGGGAGGCCTGAACAGACAGCAGCGCAAGAAGCGATATGCGCTGTTTGGAGGGCGCTGGGAGAAGACTCACCTTACTTACAAGTAAGAAATAAAGAGACCTTATTTGTTAATTAGTTTATACAGATTCAGCTAATCACCACCACTTTTCACACTCTCTTTTAAAAGTTTTGGTGTTTGAACATTGAAAAAAAATACAGAAATTATCAGCAGAATATTATGAAGTAACAGTTCTGACTTTGCATCATAGATGCCTTTACATTGTACATCCTCTAAGGTTAGCATTCTAATAAGCTTACCAGCTAAGCTCAGCCTGTCATGTGTGCCTAGTTCACTCATTGAAAAACACACTTGATTCAAACTTGACAGAAACAAAACTGCTGGTTAACCCTGAGCATCCTCTCTCTTCTCTCCTTCTTTAAGCCTCTCCTGCTCCCACTTGCTGGTGTTGGTAGTTCCTGCACAGAGCCCTGTAAATCACCTCTTATTTTATAATCCCTATAAGTATTTAAATTCCCATCTTAAAAATGCTGGAAAAAAAACAGTAGGAAAGTAGTGACAATGTTATGGTAATGACTTTTTTGTTATGTCCAACTTCAGCCTTTCTTTCAATGTCAGCGTGACAGAACATTTTTTTAGCACGGTTAAAATGGAGATAAAAAGAAATGTGTGGCTGAGATGACAGTCTCAGGTTACTGACTAAGATGACGCACCTTCACAGCCCCCATGCTAGCGATTTTATGATATTGCTATACTGTCATAACATCGCTCTGGAAAAGGTGGAATAATTCATCATGTCCACCCAGGTGTCAGTTTCCATCACTGCGAATGAGAGCTTGGACCAGCAAATACTCCCGACTATTACAGAGATGCTTGACCTCAGATTGACTGCTGATTACACCCTTGTTAGTGGGTGTTAGTGCTTTTATGGGCAGTGTGAGAGGGATATTAAAGGAGAATTTGATTAGGTTTTACCATTGTGGGCTTTTTATTTGTTTGCAGATTTGATCTGTAAAGGCAGCAAATTAAGCAAGCCTCCTCATAAGCTGTGGAATCAAAAAAAACTACATTGCCTAATAATAATTACATTAAAGCTATTGTTTGATTATTTTTTACCAGGGTTTTCAGTATGATGGATTAGCACTGTCCCATACTCTGAGTGGTTGCATCTGTGCTTATGTTACCAGTGTACACAAACTGTTGCTACATTACAGGCTCTTGGGCTTTTAGTAGATACAGTCACATTTAGAAACAGACTGTGCTCTGAAGGCTTTACCAGCACAACTGAGCATGAACAGTAACTGTTTTAGAGAACATCCCAAAGAAGACAGTAAAACATTTAATTTAATACTACTTAACTTTACATAACTAGAAACACTTTTTAAAAAATATTTTTCCAGTGGATAATAGTGTTGTCATGATACCAACATTTTGGTATCCATACCGGTACCACCATGTATTTGAATACTTTTCGATACTTTTCCAAATAAAAAGAGAACACAAAAAATGTCATTATTGACTTTATTTTAATAGAAAATCTT
>JAPZDY010000011.1:1273373-1290930 GCA_029783645.1 Ctenochaetus hawaiiensis
AAAGTTGCGGTGATTGGAGAAAATTGCAAGGTCGCGCTGAATTCACGGAGATTGGTTGAATTCGCGTGATTTGGTGCAATTGCAACATTGCGAATTCCTGGAGGGACTGATTGATTACATATATTACATTATATTATTTTGAAGTTTATTTTTCCTGACAAATCACTAGTCTGACTGAGTCACTTAAGAGGATGTTGGCATATCACAAATTTATTGGCACGTGCCAGTCAAATTGTCTGATATGCACTTCAATTAAACTTTTCCCCCTGCTGATCATTGGGTAGTGGGGCTAGGCTTTTCATATACCACACAGATTTTAACGACACAACTGTGTTACCATTCATTTCAAATTGTTACTCATTACAGGATTGCTATATTGCATTGCATTGCATCTAGTTATCATTATATGCAGACTGGCAAGGTGCAGAGCTTGTGCAACACTGTAGCATTTTTTAATGTTCTTGTGAAAACAAACAGCTCCCTTACCACAGAGGGAAGGTCCTTTTCTTGTCACGGCCCATTCGGTTGCGGTTGATGGTGGTAGAGCAAGGCACAGCATCTAAATGGTGGGAGCTGTTGGGCAGCGTGGGGACCCACTGACTGCTCCTCTTTGCTTTTTGCTCTCTTTACAAAAAGGACAAGACACATAATATTGAGAAGGGTATATAAGCTATCAAGTATTGCACTTCCACGAAGTTGTGGGACTCACAAAACATATTAAGAATATCTGACCTCTACTTTTCTGTTAGTGCCAAACTCTAGAAACACAGTATCCTACATTTCCCATAATGACTGCCCAAGGCTCTCAAAATTCCACACCTCCAGACTGTTGCAGAGGGGTTCTGCTCTAATTGTTTTTATAATAATTGAGAAGACCATGATGACATCACTATATCGTCATCAAATTTATTTTTGGAGATTTTGGAATATTTGTTTAATGAGCATTTTTTTTGTCTTTCCATTGTGACTGTTAATATTTTCAAAATTGCTGTGAAAAGTTACAAAGGGTCAGTCACTAAGGCACTGCAGGTCAAATAATTGAATTCTTACCGACACTCACTATTTTTAGGCAAAATAAAAAAATACCATTTTTAAAATTTGTTTAAAGCAAATAAACAAAAACATAAACAAAAAAAACAAGTAAAAACATAATAAAGACTGATTTGCTATCCTCTGATACAACTGACCTGAGGTAAGCTGGGGGCTCTGTGCTGATAGACACCGCCTTGTACTTTTCATCATTACCCTCGAAGATCTCTTCACACTCAGAGGCCTTCAGCAGAGTAACACTAGTGGCTACAAACGCACAATAGGCAAGAAAACAGAGAAACATATCAATTTAAGTTGAAAATCTAAAGTGTGGGTGTTCCCACTGGGCAAGATTGTAGGCTTGTTTTTTTTCTTTTCATACACAAGGAAGGTAACTGGGTAATAAAAATTAAAAGTTGAGCTTTGGTGATGGACTTCACTGTAGCATGTATGACACTGTCGAGCCAACAATGCTGTTTGTTCAAAATGCATTTAGCCCACTAAACCACACTGTATTGAAATATCCGGGGCCCACTGAATGATAAATATACAGGAAATGAGCATCTTTCTTCCACTGGTTCTTGTTGTCACAGTGGAGGTTTGACTTATTACCTTTAACAGTCACAGCTTTCTAGATGCAAATAGTGCTTCCAGATTCATCTGTGTGGGCTGGCTCACCTTTATCATGAAGACTGAACCCAAAATTATCCCAAATATGGGCAGAGGCAATTTTTTTCCTGGTACTGTAATAGTACCCCCACCCCTTGCAGATCTTACCATCTTTTTCAGTTCAGCTGACATTACAGAGGGCCCTCTGGGGACACTCTGTATCAGTTTAACAGAAAGAGGAGCATCTATATTTTTGACAGAATTGAAAGTCTTTAACTTTACGATATTTACATAAACCAATAGGCCATGATACGCTGATACCACCCAAATCTGCAAGATACTGAGTCTAATTCTGATTAGCACGTTGACACATTGTATAGAAGCCTCTGCCGTTTGTGTTTGACTTTGTTGCTCAATGGTTGCCTGATGGTCTGTCTTATGAAGCGCTTTGAGTTGTCAACAGTTTACAGAAGCGCTTAGAATGCAATCTATTTATCATTAAGACTGCAACCTGAGTAATATAAAATGTTTTTAACTACATTATTAGATAATCATCCATAGTGATTATTACACATTACTTATGGGGCCTACGGACAGAGTGGTCCAAACTGCATTAGTCACCTTCGAGGGTAAAAAGCACAAAGAAACAGCACTTACCATGTGAAGATGCTACGATTTTCTTTCTCTCCTCCACTGAGGCCAGCCTCCTCCATAAGGATGGATATCTTTTATACAGAGAGCCTCTAAACATACGCAGGTAGTTTCCAACCTAGAGAGCAGAAGACAGATCTTTAGTAATCCAATTTTTCATAAAGTCAGAAGTGCAGTTTCTTTAGCAGATGACGTGTTGCGCAGAGATGTAACGTTACTGTGATTTCTGGTAACGTAAAATTCGTGTTGATCTGCACAAAAGTCAATAAAGTAAACCATCCATGTTGGAATATAATTCTCAGCAGTTTCACGTTCATTTAAAGTCAACGAACAAAAACTGACATATTGCTAAATTTTAATACTGACATCGATCGGTGGTGAATTTTTGTCAAACACAATAATCTTTTGACCGTTACTTCTTTCAGTAACCCTTCCCAAACTTAGGATGCTGGTCTGTTCCACATAACCCCACACTCTCTGCACAAAGTGAGAAGTTGATGCAGAGCTAAAACAGCTTTGGGGTGAGCTGTTTTTATTTTGTATTGAACGGCATTTAGTGTGTGATTTGCCGATTGCTAGCCTGATTTCATTCGCTCTGCGTTCTTGTGTTTTTCATTATGTTAGCATGCTAGCATTCAACGTTACTAGCCTGATGAATGAAAAACTAAGGCTAACATTAGAGAGGTTGGCATTGTCAATGAAAAGATAGTCACATACCTCTGAGCCAACCATGTAAAAGTCCCCATCCTGTTCTAACTGAAATTTAACTGGCTTCTGACCAAACGTTTTACTTAAAGCCAATTGCATTTTAGCGTTGTCGCTAACCAGCTAACTATTATGCAGCCCTCTCTTCTTCAGGTGTTCGGGTCCTATGATAAAGGTGGGAAATATGTGTACTCGTTTTAAAATAAACTTCACTTCAGCGATCTGCATTTGAAAAACATTGACCAGGAGCATGTCTGCTCAAAACGTGTAAAACGACGTAAAGAGAGACCGGAATTAGGTAATGCTTAAGAAGTTATGTTGACAGTTATCATCAGCGACGTGACCTTTCGGGCATACTGAGAAGCTTTTTCCGAAAAACGCGAACGCTACACTGGCCATACTTCATTCATTTTAGGGTAGATAAACATTTTCCAAAGCCCATTACCGCCCCCTATTGATCTTAAGTGAGATCAGAAAAATCGAAACATTTTTCCAGCATTTCCATATTCACAATGTTTCCATCACAGTAAAGATTACTTATATTTCAATGTAAATGTTAATAAAAAAACGTTATTTAAATTATACCACAACTTGACACGCAAAGCATGTGCTTGGGAATCGTATGTGTGTAAATGTAAACAAAATGCTGAAATATAAAATGCATGAATTGTGTTCATCATAATTTGACTTGCATGATATCCTTGTGTGAAAGTTCACCTGAATCTGTAACAGTAAAATCCAAGGTAACCTAAAAAATGTAATATAAAACAGAAGAATCATATGAGCTGTAATTAAAAAAAGTCTTACTTTTTACAGTCAATTACTCATCTCAACTCACTCAATAATATTCACAGATCATTAGAAACCTGATCTAACACAAGTACATTTTTTCCAGCATTATCATAAAACAGCAAATCTTTCAATTTTTTCCCCAGGTTAACATATACACCACCATATCTCATAACTTCTCCTCTGCCCTCTAAAGAGCAACAAACACAGCTTAAACATACTTGACCAAGATTTATATTCTGTTAAGTCATGCTGCCTGGCAAGTGAACCAGATTATGTAATAACATAAAAAGTCTAAATGTGTGCAAAATCTGCCACTTAAAATAACAGGCAGGACTTTCCTTTTTTTTCCCTTAACCAGCATTTTGTAATAAATACACAAAATTGGAATCAAAGAAATGAAATATCAAATGAAATAAAAAAGGAGCAAAGCTGTGAACTTACCCACCAGAAACAGCTCAGTCAATAAGGACTGCCTCAGTACACAGCACTTTAGATTTTTTATTATGCCTGCCTTTTTACCCTCATGAATATTGCACATTGATTAATTTTACCTGTTCTTATCCACACAGAGTTCTCGTTGCTCCTTTAAATGCAGCTTCTACTGTGGTTTTATTTTATCACTCTTTATGAAATGAGAGAGATGGGTGTAATGTGAGACATACGTTTGGTTTCGATCATGTATTGTAGTGCCTGGTCCTTGCACATGTAGCCAAATGATAAATTTCTGCTTTTTGTACACAAAAAATAGATAATAAAGTATTTCCATTGAAAGCATGGTACAAATATTAATATTAGAAATGCTACAATGACCTACTTGCAAGGAAAGAATGAAGTTATAAGATCATTTCTACTAACAATAATTTTCTATGTATGAGACAGTACATGTAATCTCTTAAGACTTCTTTGGTTTCATGTAATACCACAACAGTTCAAAGAGATGAAACCAAAGCATCATTTGCCACACACATTTATTCTTTAAAAAAAGTGAAATGAAAAAAAAAACAAAAGCACTTGCCATTTGAATAATTTCAATTTGGTAATATTTTACTGCTGTCATTTCTTCTGTCATGTAATAGTTGTATATCAATATTTTTTTCCAAGATGAAGACAGACATCAACTGAGCAAAAAGGCTCACTGTCCAAAGTTCCATCCGAGTTTGTGTTATCTCGCATAGTCTTAGAGCAACAACCTGGCATCAAGAAGAGTTTCTGAGGATGATTTAAGCCCATATACAAAGACATCAGACAGTTTTCTCCAAACCAGTTCCGGTTGTTTGGCATTCTTCATCCAAAACTTAACAAACATGTCAAAACCAAAGACCATGTTTGTCATCTTCATCCCTCTGAGGAAATGTCCTTGAAAATGACGTGATTTTGGGGCATATTTAACCTCCAAGGCGCTGTCCCTCTCCCCAAGCAAACCCTCCTGGGCGCTCCTCAGGCAGGGGGTTGTAGTTGGCATCCTCCTCCGGAGTGTCAAACAGCATCTTTCTGTGGGAGACAAAGAGAACAGGGATTCCTGAAGAGACACTTATGTAGGAAGTGGCCGCTTTTAGTTAAACGGTTTAGTTAATGTGATGATTGTTAAGGCCAGCTCAACTTAGAAGTTAAAACACAATACATTTCTGCATGGTTATCGGTGTTATGGCTTTGCTTGCGGTCCAACCTGAGAACACCTGTGTAGGTCAGTGCGTCTGCCTACTAAGTCCAGACCGTTGCTGGCTAGATTTTTCATTAATTAATGGTCTCAAAAGGATTATTCCTACTAAAATGGTGAGCCTGTGAACCTTTCATCTAGCAGATAGGCTTCCAGATTGAGGTGCCTCACCAGAGAGGCAGGGAGAGTTGAAAGGCTAGCATGGAAGGAGAGACATGAAGGTGAAAGGTACATATGCATACCAGTTATCTCAAAGGAGTTACTACATGAAGTTCTACTTCTCAACATAATCAGCAGTTGCAGCAGCAGTTGCAGTGACACAGCTCATGGAGCCAAATTAATCCATTTAAAACCCTGCAGCGCAGACTGATATAATTTAAATCAAAAAGAATACTCATTAGAGATGAAAGTCAAATCATTTTTTTTATTTGTTTGATATATTTATTCAGTGTTTCTTGGGCATTAATAATAATCTTGAAAAAAAATACTTCATATCACAGTTAAAAGCACTCAAAAACAGCAGAAAGGTCAGCCTTATTACGCTTGCAAAGACAACTGTTTGACAAAAATGAGAGTGAATCTGTTTCATGACGTGCAAGTCGGTAACAAAATATAACAATTGAAATTATACGTTGACTACAATTTTATGCAGCAAAAGCAAAGTCTTAATGAGTCGCCAACTCTGGAGCAGTAGAACTGAAATGTAGAGTATAAGTGATTCAAGGAATAATGACAGCAAACCTGCTTTTAATCAAGGATTTCAATTCAGCTGTCACTCATTCAGCTATGCCAATCATTTCTAAGAAAATGTTATGATCTCTGTTGTCTGTCACTAACTAGAGAAAGCTGTCTCTACATCCATGAACTGCATCACAAACAGTACATGTTAATTGCAAATTTGGTTAAGTACAGCTAACTCACTGTCTTCATGGCAGCGCTATACATTCTGTTCACAGAACACTAACTGTACTTCTACTAACTGGAGAACAGTGTCACACCTGATTCAGGCTCTCCAGAGGATGAAACCGTTTCATATTGATTAATTTGTGAGCTTTCCTCTGCGCCACCATGAGAAAAATTGTCAAAGTTGCAAAAGATACGTCATGATCCATTAGGAAGGCTGACAGAATTCACTTAATCGTTGATGCTCTTTAGTGGATTTTACCTTTAAAAGGTCATTGATTTATTCCTATATATTAGAAGTGTAGGGTGTATTGAACACTGACACTTTCAGTCCTGTTTTATTCACTAAAAATGTTAAATGAAACTTGAGACTTACATGATAGATGGCGTCTTCAGCCACCTTCCACCACCTGGTTGGTTGGGGAAAACATCCTCCAGAAAGAAGTACACATGACCAACAGCAATACCTAAAAAAAAGTCAAAACATTTTGACACGAGCATTACTCACACTGTACATCACCAACCACAAACACTTCCCTTTGGCTCTTTGTATATGCCAGAAGAATAAAACAATGACTGCAGAGGACAGTGATTGGTACCTAAAAGATCCACAATGATGGAGTTGCCCAGCAGAAGTGAGAATCCCATCAGCACCCAGGGCAGGAAGGGTGCCTGGAAATTCAGCAGGCCAAAGAAATTCATGCGAACGTTTGGGTTTCGTCTACTCCACACGTACACCAGCATGATAGTGAAGGCTTGCCCAAGGAATACCAGACTAACAAAAGTGCCAAATATCTGAAAACTTGTTAAAGGAATAAATGAACTCATTTGATATTTAATGCAAGATACAAACTTATCCCTTGCTGGTACTAGACCCTGTTCTGCATAAGAGGTTTTAAAATATATATAATACTTTTTAGGCAAGTTACTTAAACTGCACATATAAAACTACTAACATCAGCACAGATATTGAAAAGCAGCTCATGGCTGCTACTTTATGTGTCACATACTGATTTGTGCTGATATGTCCCTGTTGGTTATTAGAATGTCCCTGCAGTTCCTCTGGCTCACAGCACTTATAACATGTTTGATTTATGTTTACCTGACAGATACTACATGTATGCACCAACTGTGACTGAAATTGTCACTGCTGGCTTGTAAAACAAAATGTATCACAGGTTCCTGTACTACCAGCACATCGCCTATAGGTGGTGTGCTTCTCTTGGTGTAAAACTCATTTACTGTTACTTTGTCGTATTCTTTTGACTCCCACTATAGTGTCATGCTATGCTATAATATGGCACATGAACAGCCAGTTACTGTTGTTTCACTCGGCACATGTCTCGTCCACTGGACGGAAGGTTAACTCAAATGTCGCTGTTATGGTATTAGTAAAGTTTCACTTCTTAATTTACCAACTGGCATGCATGGTCAAACTTTGTTTCAGCCTAAAGTAGGTGTTTGAAAGCTCTCTGATGTCCACACCAACAAACAGGAAGTAGGAAGAGCTCAACTACAAATCAGAAGTAAATGTAAAAAAATAACTAAATAAATAAATAAAGGTACATTTGAGTATGCCTTAAAGGAAGATTTTTTTTAATGAACATATGTATGTATATTATTATTATATAAATAACACCCAAATCAAAAGGTGTTACACATATATATTATACCACATTTTCAAAATAAATACAATTCCAACCTTTTTCAGGAAAATACTTGGCTCAAAGTAGCTAGCAGAAAAGCTGAGTGTTATGACATCAGTGACAGTGATAGTGATGCTCTACATCGAAACACTGCATGAACCCTACACCAAGATTTGAATATTAACAAACATCCCAACCTGCGAAAAGTCAATTCAGGGAGGTGTCTCTCAACACCCCAGCCCCCAATCTCTCAGACTAAAGGAAAAACAGGTTGAGGTGATGGAAAATGACTCTAATTATTAATTGATAGAACTAAAAAACTAAAAACAAAAACCTCATGAATAGATTTTTTTCCCCCAGACTATTTATATGAACCCAAATATGTCCAATAACTAGATTGGTCTGCTAAGCAAGACCAAACAATCAGGATGCTTTTTCTCTCTCACATTCGTGCTGCATGGATGGTCACATAGGCACACCCAAATGCTCTCGCTCATTCTCGTGCGCGCACCACATGATCAGTCACACACATGCAGTCACTCAAGCTTGTGCTCTTGCTCGCACACTCTAAATTCTGGGAGAATGTATCTTATTTGCGGGCATGCAGGTGCTGCTATCAGTATGCAGGAGACTCCCAGGGAGTGTTGGGATGTCTGTATTAGGGTCATTGTCAATACATGTCAATCAATATGTTATTGGTTATTGAACTGTTCAGAAGAGATCTCATTATCTGCAAGTCAAGTAAAAAATGGTTTTTGTAATGACACATTCATGGGAAGGATACAGTCATCAGAAGCCCACCAAAGAGAAACATGAAGACGAAGTCAGCTGTGCGTCCCCTGAAAGAACCTTCCTCTAGCATACGACAGTATCTGTATCTGAAAACAAATGGTTAAGGTAATATATGCAGAAATTCTGCCAGAACCATTTACAGTTTTCATTACCATCACCTAAATACTAAAGAACTGCCATGTTATACCTGTCAGTGGTTTGAATGATTCTGCATCTGCACTCTGTGAGCATAGCTTCTTATGTATAGGCTACAGATTTTATTTTTGTATTAGGCTTCATCACTCCATCTCTGAAACCACACATAGCCTTCCCCTGTGAAACAGAAAATATGCAAAATATCTTCACACACGAAATGAATACAGACTTGGGACTGAGAAGGATACAGAAAAATCATATTGAACAGGAAATTGAAGCCAACTGGACCGAAAAACAGGAAGTTGGTTATAAGACGCCATACCTTAAAAAAGAAAAGAAGAGAACATTTATCTGTACATGACATACACCCATAAAGTAGGATAAAAATCATAATATCCTTGATTCTAAAATGTTTATTAAGTTGCAGTTAACATTATTTATTGTGTAAAAAATTAAATGAACTAGTGATTTTGATTTTTATCATTAAAATATAAAATAAATGAATATATATATATATATATATATATATATATATATATGTATGTAAGATTTATCATGTGTTTTTACATACATGTAGTTATGTGTGCTGATAACTCAACTTTGTTTTGTACATCCCCAACTGAAAAGAATCTGAGAGGAAATCTACATGTTGACTTGAAAATTATGATTAAGAAAATTGAAAATAAGCAATAAACTTTAATTGAGAAAATTTAAAAATTACTACTTCGAATTGCCAAAAACAAAATGATAGAATTTTAAAGAGGGAATGTTTTTGCTAACACCACTGCGCTAGATCAGTTTTGCGATTTCATTTCAGCTAGATTTTAACACTGCTTTTTTGGCTGATGAAGTCAGGCAGCTAAGGCGATCAAGGCTGTGAAGTGTTTGCAATGTTATGTGTCCTGAGGATCTGGATTAAGATAAACAGTGGGTCAAGTTACTCACCTGGTAATTCCTAAGAATCAAATCCGGATTGAAGTATAACTGAAATGGTGTGATGATTTCTAGTTGCTATGAGAGAAAATAAGACAAACAAAGAGGATGTAAATCTTAAGGTTGTTAAAAATATACTAAACGAGTTCTACCTAAAAAACAAACAAACAAAAAGCAAACAAAAAAAGCTTAGATTCATACAAAAGTTACTTCTTTTAACCACTTATGTTTTAAGTGGGAGTGGGACATATTATTCCCTGTTTTGACACAAATCTGTTTGAGCCTGGTATGCAAAACAGCAAAAAACAAAACTATTTTTACTTATGCCTTTAATGTTTTGTGCTATAAAGATCATTATCATATTATTAAATATGCTTAAAATGACTTTTGACAGTTATGAGAATTTCAGGTCATGGAGTACAGACAAAACAAAAGGGGTCCTCCAACTGTTAGTACAACAAAGAAGTTCTTCTGCTAAAAACTCAAAAGACACCAGTATATTTTGGGGGTTGAAAGGGAAAGTAACTTATGTATTCTTATTTAGAAACTGTACACAACATGAGTATATTCGTTTCATGTTCTCTTTTTTCTTTACTACTAAGTGTGCCATATCATATTGCTCAGAACAACACCAGCAGAAATTTTAATATCTTATCAATTTCATTTCCTAATAATGTCAATAACCTGGCCTGTTAATATACGTCATTACAGCAACGTCAAACATGTCTTAAAGTGATAGCAACATCACCACCAGTTCCACGATAAATGAGGTAGTTCGAAACAAGGACGAGACTTCAGCGGTCTAGATGCACAACAAGCCACAGTTATATATAAGAGTTGCTAGATTGTACTTATAAAAAGAGGCAGTTAAATAAACTTTGTTCCTCACCTCACGCAGAGCATCCGGTTGAGAACAAAGTGAGGCAGAAATCGAGGAGAGCTCAACAGCTATTGACCAGTTCTTGCAAGTTTTACTGATTATAGAAAATGAAACTGCTATTAAGCTGACATATGAAACTTTAACTTGCAATCCGTAAAGATATATAAGTTAAGCAGCAAAACATTATAAAAGTAGCCTATAATAGTACAGAGCCTAAAAAAGGGCGGATTCTGCTCAACTAACATTTGTTTGCCAATATTTAGCTGACAGTTCAAAAAATCTTTTGCTTTAATTCGCATTTTAAATGCAGAACAGTAAAAATAATGACATGTTTTATATATATATTGTGGGAGTAGGCCTTCTACTTGGTACCTTTTTCATCAGTTTGTGAATTTCCTTGTGAATTATTAACAGACTTGTTAAAATAAACTAATTTCCCATGATACATTAATCTAGTGATAAAACTCATTTGAAATACATAGACTAGTCTGATGTAACCTCATTTTGACAGGAGATCAGAGAGGGTTTCCTCTAACGTTACAGATATCAGCATATGGTAAGCTATGAAACAGAAACGCAATTCAGTGTGAAATCACCATTTTGATTCCGTGGATATAATAAAGTCAAGACCGCATGTTGCTTTGTTTTCATCCTTTTTTTTCAATAGGAGATTTAACATGCTGGATAACCAGGTTGACACACGTATCCCTCTTATAGGTGCTATGGCTACAGCTAGCAGCAAAATAATAACGTTACGTTCGCTATATTGAGCGAGACCGAGCTATGTCCTAGCCAACAGAGTGATTGTTTGAATTTGTCTTACCACTGCAGCAGTTGTGAGGACACAGGCGGTTGTGTATGCCCTGGTTACAACAGGAATCTGTAAGTACTCCTGCTGTAGTGTCTGGTAAGCCATTTTGGACACACTGAGGGCTTCCGGCACTTTCTTGACACGTCATTCCACAAAGTGAAAGAAGTTGCGTTCAAGTACATAGGGCAAAATGTGGAAAATGTCAAATAGTACTAAGTAAAATAGACATAGACGTGTTTCCATAGGCCTGAGACAAAATCTAAGACATCTGAGGCATTGACTACTTTCGAGTCTTATTGTAATTTCTCTATACAGGATCATTTGTCGTACTTGGGACAACCAAAAGACCAACATAAAGGATGTTTACTAGTGGACTCAGGGTCTCCCTCTAGTGGACAAAAGCCTTAAAGTGCCCTCTGGAGTGGCCTTTTAATGGACAAAACGTGACATTGTGCCTTCTAGCTGCCCCTTTACTTGACAAAATGTAAAGAAAATGCTCCCTAAGGTTGCCTTCCAGTGGACAAAACATAGCGAAGTGCCCCTTTTGGCTTCTGGACAGCAAATAGGTGCCCTTTGAAAATGTAACAAAGTACCTTTTACTCATTCAGTGGAAAAATGCTAAGAACTTCATCATAATTACACAGAGACTGATTTTGAAAAGAAGAATTTTACTTTCAAAGCAGTAAGCAAATCCAGACTTGCTTATCTGTCTTTCACTCTCCCTCTCTTTTTTTTTGAATGGTAATTTTAAAAAGACTATATATTGCTTAGATTTTTGTGAAATATCAAAATTCACTTCTTAAAATGATTGATATGGTATATGGGACCTCAGAACATTACAATTAAGATGAATTGGCCATGAAATCAAGCAAATGCTAAAGTAATACTTTTGTGGATCTATTTTATACAACAATGTATGCAGCTAAACACGCAAATCATGGGCAAGATTAAATAGGAAATTTAAAATATAATGTAAAATGTAAAGGATTTGACAATCATGTGCAGAGAAAGACACACGCCATAGATTAATGACCTCCCAGTGACAGACTATTTCCCCATCAGGACCACCACTTGGCCCACCCTGACAACAATATCAGATCACAGCCAGATATCTAAAACTTGTCTTTTGGTTTCCAAAGAGTTTAGTTTTGTGGTTTGGTTGTACACCTCTTTGGTTGTACAGAGTTGGGTGCACAGGTCCCACCACAAGACCACCATGTAAAAAGGACTCAAGGCCCTTTTGAAATGTTGGAACAGAATTTGCCATCAGACCAACTGTCACGAAAGGATTTTAATCAAGTGGTGCTGCAATTGATAGTGAGTACATAAAGGAGCCGCCACTACTTTTTCTGTTAACAGTAATTTGTAATTTCAAATTCCGAACTATATGTTAAATATTTTTAGCTTAACTTAACCAACTTGGTCCAAGGATAGCTTTAGGACAATTATCAAATATTTTAAGAGTTCCTTAAACTGTATAACCCTAAATGTTAAAATGCTTTGATCTTATCTTGCACCAATGAATAAATATGAATTAAACCAAACAAATTAAAATCAAAGCAAACAAACAAAGATACTAAATCAGCCAAGTTTTTAAAAAAAGTTTGCGAAGAGCAGTAATAATACAAATAGGTATCAATTTTTCTCAGCTCACTGGTGTGATACATTGAAGGCAGTGACTGTAACCAAAGAGGAAAAGTCAGCTTTCAAAAGATGAAATGAGCATTAATAAAGGGTCTGTAGCTACATTCTGTCACAACTTTGCTGTAGCCTTTTAAAAGTGTAAACAGAAAGAACATCTTCATTTTAATTTTTGCATGTTTAGTTAAATAAAAATGTCCAAATGTTTCTGTAATATGACAAAGAAAACATAAAGAGAGACAAATAATGTAATAATATATTATTTATTGTCTCGGCAAAAGGTAAACTCAAATTATTTCAACATGAATGAAAGAAACTGTACAGTCTTAAAATTTAGAAATACCTTGTCTGGAAATTGCTGGCATATCTATATCATCTACACTTTCATTAATAAATATGTTCAACCAAAGAAAACTAAATTCTGCATATTAATCTCTTTGTAAAAGTGAATTTAACACTGTGTAGGACTGAGATCTGTGATTTAATAATAAAAAAAAACATTAACAATGTCAAAACAGTGTATTCAGATATTAAATGTGCTGTAAAAGTTGACATAATGGAAACAGACTTCTTCCTAGGTCCCATCCTGTTCTGCATCTGCAGTGATGAATTAGCAAAAATACAAGAACAATCATGTATCCCTGGTCTCACTCTCTCTGACTCAGATATTAAATGCTTACTTTTTGAACATCATCTTATATTATCAACTTTATAAAAGGCATATAAGAGGCATTACAACACTGGACCATCTGTAATTTGTCAGACTTTTGTCAGACCTGGACATGCACTGTTTGTTTAGAAAATACTTGGATCACATTTTTCCAACAAGGGACCCAGGTGACACATAAAACCAGATAGCTTACTGGGTTCCAGTGACATAAAAAAACCATACAGCTACATATATTTGTGGCTGAATATTAACACTAGAGGAAAAATTTCAATCTGGTCATTATTATACTGAGAGACAAGGGAAGAGAGCATTTCTACACCTTAAAAAGTGCCTCAAATATGCCCCAAAGATAAAATAGTAGAAAGACTCTGAGTATGATAGAAAGTTACAGTAAGTTAAATAAGATATTTTGGCCAGAAATTAGACAATTATATTTGGTAACATTTCTACTATAATAGTTTCTGCAGTTTGACTGTGAAAATCAGATACTACATACTCAAAGACAGTGGTTACTTAAACATTTATGCTTAGAAAGTCTTATATGTGCATTTGTGTTAGGTGTGTATCTTTAATATTGACGAATTCAGCTTTATGTTGCTTTCCAGGTTGATAATCACATCTGGACTTATTGAGCCTTCACAGATGGAATTAGTCATCCCTCCACTGATGTGTTGTACTTCTCCAGTTTCAGCTCATCCAGAGCCTCTTTGACATTTGCGGCATGTAGACCAGAGCTGAGCAGTGGATCACATAGTTTCGTCTCTGATCTGTTCTCTGACTTCAGGAACTCTTCAGAAACAAACAGGTCTCTGAGGCCATTTTATTGTCAAGTGGTCTGATCCCTGCTCCCATCACAAAGTCATCAAATTTCAAATGAACATGTGTTTTTCCAAGAAAAGTACCTCAGTACCTTTGTGTCCCTGTTGGTGAAACAGTGGAACATGTAGACTGCAGCCAGAAACTCCTGAATGCTCAGATGAACAAAGCAGTAGACTGTTTTCTGGAAGATCACACTCTCTTTTGAAGATCTCTGTGCAGACTCCTGAGTACACTGAGGCCTCTGTGACATCAAGACCACACTGATCCAGGTCTTCTTGGTAAAACATGAAAACCAACATTCACTAAACTAAAGAAAACATTTTCTGACAAAACAAAGATAATTTAACAATCAACTGATTATTTACATGACCAATTACAATTACCAATAATAAAAAAATAATGATTATTATAAGAATATATACACAGAGTAAAGGTTATAAAGTCCAGCTTTGGGCGAATCACCTGCTTTTTCCTCTGAGCCTCTGACATCTGATCAGCTTACTGTGGCTGTTCCTTTCTTCTTGTAATATTGCAACTGATCGATCAATCAAATAATACTAAATGTTTTCATGTATTGTTCTGCAGACCTATTTTCATTTAATAGCAACACTAACTAGACCTGGAAATATCTGACATATACACTACAGTTCCTTTAGCTGCTTTACAATAAAAACCAGTCTTATTTATTACTGTGCTGCTCTGACTGGCTGTCTGCAGTTCAGCTTTGTTGATTACTGCTGAAAAATATCCAGATTTGATCAAACTGTCCAGAAGCTCAGATGATCACAGAACAGTTAAAGTGTTGCTGTGTCTCTGTTTGAATTAGTCTGTAATTAAAATGATTGTTTCTTTTATTACAACTCTCCTGCTTTCACCAACATGAATTTATTCTTCTTCCCATCTTTTAATCATATTAAACATTCACTGATCTGCCAACAGTTAGTTATCAGTACAAACTCAACACATCCTGCTGTTACTTCACAATTAAATCTCGCCATTAAAGAGAACTGATTCTTTCCTTCACTGTTTTAAAGTCACTTTGGATAGCTTAGTTTGAGTTAGCAGCCAAGAGAGAGATGAACAGAATGAAAGCACTATTTCATTTTGTTTTTTTCTTCAAATCAATCGTCAAATCAAAATCTTGATATCAGCCCTTAGAGGACACCAGTGAAGTGCAGCGAAGATTGATGTGATGTGGTCGATTCTCTTAGTATGAGTTAACAGCCTGTCAGCAACTTTTTGTATCAGCTGCAATCTTTGGACGTTTCTCTTGTTGACACCAATATAAAGTGCGATACAAGAGTCAAGTCTGGAGGACACAGAGATATGGATGAGCATTATACTATTATACATTTAAATTTAATGAAGGAATAATTTCAGAACAATCACATACGATTTGGGCTCATTCAGCTGCAGAGAGATTTTATACTTTATCTTTTTTAACTTTATCTGCACTGACTTCAGCATTCAGGTGGCACCACAGGCTGTAAGACCTCTACAGGGACACACCTATAAACCTGCAGAAGAAATTTCTCCTGGATATATAACCAGGGCAACAGTTTCTGTATTAGAAGATAAAGAAATAAAAACCATTCAGTAATCAATAAAAACAAAATCCTTTTCCTTCTTCTTTCTGTGATGTTTAGACAGACACAGAGGAAATTTACTGAGGAAACAGAGAGCAGAAAGAGGAGTTCTTCAGCTTTACTGTGCGCTCTATGGCTCCATCTACTGGCTAGTCTTTGTAGAGGATGTAAGCTGTTCTTATCATATACCAGTTGTTGTAAGCAACCTGGTGTGCTCATGCAGATACCTGTGATATTAGTTTTACTCTTGAAACAAAAACTCAGTCTAAAAAACAAACTACACAAATATTATCCCACAGTGGTATTTTTACTTTTCCTTTTTTATCGTCGATCAGTTGTGTTTAACTGTCTTGAGTTTTGCCCTCTTTCTAGTTCATTCTTGTGAGTGTACATTGAGGAAGGTGTGCTTGTAAATAATTAATAATCACTCATATGTGCAGGTTGCAATCATTGTAAGAGAAATATATTGTGTAACAAAAGACTCACTGATTCAACTCCATGACTAGTGAAACGGAAACAGGCGGAAACCTTGGAAACAGACACACCTTACTGTAAGGGCTGACAGCAGATTGTGATAAAAACAGATCCAAGCTGCAGTATGTACGTGTAGTATCTGCAATATATACACTTGCTGAAGTAAAAGTGCTGTTTTGAGCACATATAAAAATGCTCCTGAACTGTTGTTTGAATAAATGTGAAAAATACACTGTGGTTTAAAAGTATTCAGAAAAAAAGTATCTGAATTACTCCCTCACATAAACTATATTTTGTGTACTGTTATGTAAATAATGTGGTGTTTGATGGTTACTAATGTGTAATAGATTCTTAAATATTCTATTCACCAGCTCAGTCCTGGCAGTGTCAAACTGACTGGCACAAACACACGCAAAAAACAGGCTAAATATAAAACATAATTCAAAGCAGAAACTAGGCTTATCTTTCATATTATGTAAATAAAAAGCTAAATGCATTACTGCTTCATTCATTCTTTGCAACATACAGCTTAAAAAGCTGACACAGTTAATTCTGCCCTTCTGACAAGAATCACTGTGATAAAAATCTTCAGAAGCAAATTATTTATACTTGTAATATGAAGCATAATCTACTCTGGAGCAGGTTAGTACTTCAGTATAAGCTACTTGTTACGTTCTGGTATCAATAAACAAAGGCCAGGACCCAATATGCAGAGACAGATAAGATCAATGTTTATTCACAAAGTAATGAACAGAAAAGCAAAACTCAAAATCACCACTTGGGGAGAAACTGCTGGGAAGACTCGGCAAAAACTGCAACGAGGA
>JAPZDY010000011.1:1319570-1337918 GCA_029783645.1 Ctenochaetus hawaiiensis
AGCTGCCGCGAATTCAGGCATTTTAGGCCGCAACAATCATGAAAAACGCCCGCGAAATCCTGGAGGGACTGATTATTGGGCTTTTCCACTGGGTCAGCAGTACAGGTAAACCAAACAGTGCAGTCTTCAACAGTGGGGATGCTTTACACAGCCTGATGACGCTGTTGTTTTAAACAAGCTAAACAACTGACTTGCTAACCAATTTTACATTGTAAGATTAATATTATGAGTTACTTTATCTGTCGCGCCCACAACAAACAGATAATTTGTAGTTGCTAGCAAGCTCTGAACTTACATATTGATGCATCTCTCCTGGTGTTTCATTTTCTCTTTGAATCATCCCAGGGGTGAAGTCCATCCCAGAAGATGCTCCGGCTGGCAGGGTCCTGCTGAGGAAGGAGGTTCTTCGTCTTGTCATCAACCTCAGCTCCTCCGTGGGGACCAAAAACCATGAGACCAGTCTATTAACGTGAGACTGAACCTGTGTATTAACTGAACAAAACTGCTTTGTGAAAGTTACAGCACATCCTTTATATCTAGTCAGCCTATTCTTTAATTATCAACTTTTTTAAAGTTTAATATGGTAACAAACAGCAATCACAAACACATACACAACAATTAATGCATAAACTCATTCCATCTTGATAGATTTACATGGCAAGGGCAAACTTCTCATTTGGGAAACTTTTTTTTTTCTTACCTCCAAAGCAAGGTCATGCAAAGTCTAGGGCCACTGAGATAGCCATTTCTCCTAGTCCTTAAAATGAAGGAGTCTGCTCTGTGTCTCAGCAATTAGTTTGGCTCAGAATCAATAAATGATAAATAAATTCACTGGTTAATTTTTATACTGTTGTTTATGCCCTTAATTAAGTAAATTCTGTCTCTGCTTCATTTTTCTACCTTGCCAGATCTTCCACTGATAGGATGAGAAAGTTATTTCTATTGAATCCCTTTGACGCAACCCAGAACATACAAGGGTCTTCACCAGAGCCCGTATTTACTGGGGAAAAAAAAATCACAAAAATGTTTGTTTTGCTCAACTTAGATGTTCCAACCTATTCTGATGTGTTGGATACATGTGCTTTTCTGTTGTTTTTTTTTTTTTTTTTGTTTGTTATTGGTTTTCTTTGTAGGATCAAGGAGAAGTTCCCATATGCATTTGATGACATCTGTCTTTATTCAGAAGTGTCCTACCTTCTGGCTCACTGCATGTTCCGCCTGCCCTCACGCCGCTTCATTCAGGAGCTCTTCCAAGATGTGCCATTTATTCCAGTAAGGAAAAAAATGACCTTAAAGTTTTAATAGATTTCTTGAACCTATTGTGACCTTAGCTACTAGCCATCTGAGCAGAGATTAGGGTGGGTGAAAGTGACGATGGCAGTAGGAAGGACCCTCTGGTGATCAACTAAAGGCCAGCAAACGCTAGTAGCACTCTTTACTTGATGCATTTATTGCTCTTTTCTCCTTTCAATGACACAGTGTACATCCACTGGCTGTTAGCAGAGCTGCAGCTTCTCTACCTGGCTTTGCTGGGTGAAGCTGTGGATGTGGGTAATGCTTAGGGTGCTCTCACACCTGCCTTGTTTGGTCCAGACTCGTTGACTTTTCAGTTTGATCTGGACCAAAACTGCAGGAGTGAACACTCCCTGGACCATGGTCCAGACTATTGTCAAACCAAACAACCCAGCCATGGTCCTCCTGAAAAGTCTGGACTTGGTGAACTGTGGTGAACCATGGTTAGGTTCGCTTCAGGTGAGAACGCAAACAGACTAAATCTAGATCCTTATGTAGGAAGCAAACACTGGTCACTATGATCTTAATTTCTATCCCATCTCTGTTGGCTGCTTTCTCTTTTTGCAGTTTATTTTATGTGATGTTAACTAAATATCGAACCTCACTGGTCTCCTGTGTAATAAGTACTCAGAGAACATGTAGTGAGCCTTAAGGGCCTGCCTTCCTCCATGTTGTACATTTTCTCTGATTTGTGTGAAGCAATTCTACAATATTCATATGTCTTGGGATGTGCTCATCCTCCACTGTTCTGATTTGTTTGCAATACCAAATCATGATTATTACAGCTTCTAAAGCAATCACAAAATGGTGACGTGGCTCCAAAGTTGTTGTCTTTCAGAAAGGATTTTACCTTGCAAATTTTTGATCAATAGATGAACAGCCTCCACGACCGTGTGTCAATTGTTAAAAATGTTGATTGGCTTAACATATGACAGTGTGAACACTGAATGGACCAAAGCTACAATGCAACAATGTAAAAGCACCTTTAAACTTCCCTGCCTTTGTGGCTTACTCTGTGGATGGATGTGGCTACTGCTGCTCTACTGTGGCTACTTTTTACTGATCCTATTGAGCCAAGAAAGCAACAATTAACCACACAGGATTGAACAAGCAGTGCACCCATCAGATATGACAGATGTGTTACTTATACACCACAGGAGATCAGGAATACAATAGCATCAGTACAGCACTTAGACAGCACAACCATGTCAATTTACTTAATACATAACACCCCTAAACTTAGTTAGTCTTGCATCTACAATAAAGTAACATGTCACAGTCACAATCATAACCCAGCCACAGCTATAGTTATCATCACAGCTGGGCCTGTAGTCTGTTTCAGCTCACCCACTTGAGTTTTGATCATACTCCATTATGACACATCATAGACTTTCTACATATCAGGGGAAATACGAACGACTTTGCAAGGTAATGCAAAAGAATTTTTAAAAAGTATCCTTTGTTTCCCCTCCCTGTAGTTCCTGTGGTTGCCGTGGTGACACGGCAAGCCCCTGTGGCAAGCTGAAAAAACTCCAAATGCTGCAGCAAATTATTGAAGTGGGCTGTGGCCAGCCTCTTTCCCAGCCTCTCCACTTGCCTCAGCAGTAGTAGATTATTTTAAGTTGTGTAGTTCAAAAAACATATATGCATGTATATATATTTTATTTATTAATTCAAATGGACCCAAGTGGACAGGAGGCATAAGTTCTCTAACAGCTGACTCAGCATTCCAGCAGCTTGTAGCACAAACTAAAGGACGTGTCACCTTTGTGATTCAAGAGACATGTCACTATGTCTTTTACTGGTACTGAAGCAAATTCTCAGCACGACTTTAAAGATTCTCGTAGATGTTCCCAAAGTGATGGACTTCCTGTGTGTTTCTCAGATGTACGAAGAGGCTGAGAGCATCCTGTCCGTGTCACCTCAGAGGGCAGCTTGACTAACCCTGAACTCAACTGTGTGTGAAGTCCCAGCTCATCCATGACACTGACACCCCCTCACTGCAACCCCACATCCTCTCCAGCTGCATTGTTTGCTCTCCTCATCAACAACACAGCACATTTGAGGGGGGAAAGAAATAAATTATAGACAATTATCGAGTTATAGATAATTATCATCATTACATAAGACATTACACACACCATGCTACATCCACATCTGTTGATGCCAACTAAGGTTGGTTTCCTCGCTCATATGGTCCCCTCACCTTGTCCTGCATGAACTCAAAACATAAAAAGATGCTCAGCTTTTCCCAAAGTGGATCTTTAACAAGACATACTAAGGTAAAACAGTTCCTCCAATTTTAATAAAACACTGAACTTTTCATTGTGAGAAAGGACTTGTTTGTTATGGATCTTGGTTTGTCTGATGCTGCATATGATTGAAGGACATAAGCAGATAAAGTAAAGTGGGACAATCATTAAATTATAGCATGTATACTGATACAACACAAGTGTTTGAGAATATGGTAATTTCTTTTCATCTCTAAAAACACTGAGTCAGTTCTAAAATGGTGACAACTGATGTATTTACTAGAGTTTGGATATGTCTAATAAATATTTGAATTAATATAAAGGTTTGTTAACATTAAATATGTTGAACTCTTTTTGTATGAGGACACTGTGCTTTTATTCATCGGTATGCATGATCAAAGCTTAACATTGCACATATTTCTTGTCCTTTTTTGTTGCTATAAGCAATTCTTAACCTCAGATTAGCGGCTATTACTGTTGTTTTCTATCTTCTCTAAAATTTGCACCAAGGACTCCATCATATTAAAGTGGAAACTACTTAGCTAAGAGAATTATGTAAAGAGTTAAAACTTAGAAAAAAAACTGGGAAGAAGTTTTCTTATCTGGTCTTATAATATTAGCAAGGTTGAGTTCCTGAGCAATTGAACACTTTCTCTCATGTTTTAGTCTGAGACTTTTCTCTAGAAATACTATTTTTGACCTTTTGTTTTGCTTTACTGAATGCATTTAATGAGAATCAACTGTTTTGATTTCTAGAGAAAATGAAAACAAATTAAAATGTGTAAAGACTGAATCATGCAGGTAATGCAATATGCAGAGTGTTGAGTCAAATGTAATTATGCTTGCAGTCTGTTGATTTGCATCTTAACCAATATGCTGTATCAACTTAACTAACAAGTGGAGAGTCCCAGGTATTTCACCACAACACAAAGGCCACATTGCACTGGATTCAGCTGTGTCTCCCAGGACAGGCCGCTGACTCTGATACGTGCGTTAAACTCAAATTCCAATAAATGCAAGCTTCACAGACCAAACCAAGTCAATGGACAGAAAAATCATGTATATACAGGGATTTATCACAGGGTGTGTTATCTTTGATAAAGCAGTATGCATACAATGATTTGAATGAAGGGTGTTCAGATTAACAGGAAAAATACACTGTTAAGAATTTAGTGCACTAGAACACAAGCTGAGGGTCAGTACAACATTTCATGTTTGGGCAGAGAGTGTGCTCAAGAGCAAAGTTCAAAGAAAGTGTAGCTTTGAAATCAGCTGATTGAATAATTTGCTGGTGGTGGGTAATCTAGAGACAGAAGTATAATTTTATGAATGAACTCAAACCTATCTGGTATTTCTGTTTCAATACTGTGTATTGTTACTTGTAACTTAATATGCAGTGTGTCTGGGTTGAAGGCACATGCAAATATCTGACCATATCTAAACATAAAACACCAACTTTAATGATACAGTATTGAGCTTTTGTTTATTTTTATTTATTTTTTTTTATCATTCCCTGAACTTGGACTTACAAGGCTTCCTCCTAATAGCAATAACATTTTAGCTGTCTTTCTATTCAGATTGACATATAAACCATTTAAAAGAAGAGTTTAGAGAAAGGTTTGACCCTCTTTCTATAAGATGGAAGTATGTACCATGGATGTTTTCTAAATATATCAATTCAATTGTTTACTTAAATGAAAATTGCT
This sequence comes from Ctenochaetus hawaiiensis, assembly GCA_029783645.1. NCBI lineage: Eukaryota > Metazoa > Chordata > Actinopteri > Acanthuriformes > Acanthuridae > Ctenochaetus > Ctenochaetus hawaiiensis. The sequence continues at coordinate 1,324,822 of JAPZDY010000011.1, forward strand.
CACTAAGCATTTAAGCCAAAGAAATTTTTAAGTGGTTAACTTTAATTGTGGGAAACCCACTGCACATGCTCATTAGTGTTATGCACTTTAAAATTGCTTGCAAATTCCTAATCCAGTCTACTTCAAAATCTCTCTCTCTCTCTCTTTTTTTTTTTTTATTTTACCAAATACTCACCTTCACTCATGTTAATCTATTTTCTATTACGTATTCAGGTATGAAAAGCTGCAGGTGAGTGGTCTTCACATCCTTATTGATCTGTTGTGTCCTGTGACCTCTCTTCCATACACAGTCCTTCAGGATGCCCCCAGTGTTCACCCACAGACCACTGAAGGACACTGAAGTGGCTAGCACAAGGAAGCTGTAGAGCAAAGGGGGAAAAAGCAAGAGGATTCAGTAATCAGTGTTGTAGAGTACAAAGGGCCTTGCTGAAGCCTGAGTCCCATATTTTCATTAAATTAATGACTTTGGAATGGTCAGCGCACAAATCATATGGAAAAAAATAACAGGTGCAATAAAGCACAGTTTAGAGAATTATTATTTTCTTCATGTACTGCTGTATTTGTTTCAAAAGAGTTACCTGCCTGACAGCAATAAGGATCTGTGATATTAAATTAAATTTTAACCATCAAAAAGTCCAACACTTAATTTTCAAATTGTAGCACGTGCAGAGTATAGCTCCTACCCCAAGGCTAAACCTATGGATCCTACATTTTAAAGGCTTGGTACATTTTACCAAATTATATTAGTTAAGCTAGTGTAGAAGCTATATCCTGATGAAAGAGCATATCATCCGAACTTGACTCAAGAGGAAAGAAATTTAATTTAGTACAGACATCTGGGAACTCAGTATGTTTTCTTATCTAGACTAGATTGCACAATGATTTTTAAATGGGCATGCTGTTATAAAAGATCAAATGCTTGTCATTTTCACCTAGTCAAGCCTTCTTGCGTGAGGAACTTTCAACAACGTACCGCGGAGAAGCTGTCATGTACGACCCTACGGGCAGCTCTTAAAGGCATCATAGATGCACCTGCGTCTGAAGGACGCTGATATAGAGCTGCGCTCTGATTGGCCAGCTGTTATTCGAGGCGGGAGCTCTCCGTAGAGCCGAGCGGATCATTAGGCAATACACCTGGCTGTCAAGATAAGTGAGCCTACCTGTCACTTCCTGCTGTCGGTATTTATTCATTTTCACTTCTTTTTTCGACTACAGTTAATTTGGCACGTCACTGCCATGTTTGTATGATTTCGTCTAATGTATCCCGCACGGTTTGAGGACCCTGCTGACCAAACGTTACGACCTTGGCTTCATGTTCGGCTCAAAGAAGGAATAACCCCTCTAGACACTGCTGGGAAAACACCGCTCGGGTATAATTAACCACCGCGGCAGGACACGTTTCAATGTGAACTTATATTGTTGTCTTTTATAGTAGCGTTACAGCCGCAGCAGCAGCAGCAAGAGGAGCTGTCTGGAGGAAAGGTAGGCACCACAGAGTCTTTAGCATGAGGTTGTGCAGCGCTGCTACACACCGCAGCAGCAGCAGCGGCAGCAGCGGCAGCAGCAGGCCTGGGCTGGGGGCTTCATATGGGCAATAACCGCCGTGTCATACATAGCATTTGTCGTGACAGGACACTGCATGCGGACAGATTTACTGTGATTAATGGACGCTGCTGTGTTTACGTTTGTTGTTGAGGCGCGCGGATGTGTGGCTGTCTGCGACTCTTGACGTAAATCTCAGCTGTCAACATGTTTGTGTATGGTGCAGGGCCGGCTCTGGCATTTATTGGGCCTGAAGCAGAATACGACCCTCCCACCCTCCACCCAAACCCCTAATTAAACCCTCTGCAGTGTCACTAACAGAAAAATGTAAGAGGTAACCACAAAGTGTTGCCATACACTGTTCTATGCTATTATTGTTCACAATGGAAGACCAAATGTGATGATAGAAATCTGCTAATGGACTCATAAACACAATATTAGGCTGAATAATGAGGTGAAAATAATGGTGGGTGGGGGCACTGTATTAAAAAATAGTGGGTCTAGATAAATAGGCACTGTAGAACATACTTTCTAATTCCCACTGCAAGCAGGAAGGAGCTGTAACCATGGATACAGATGGGTGCATTACTGCTTGTGCTCCAAATGCCCCACATCCTTCACTCAAAAAAAAACAAAACAAGACAAAAAACCCACATTATTTTATAGAACAGGCCATGTACCACAAAACAGATGGTAGGGCTTATTTCTGGACAAAACAATCAATGTATTCAGTGATTTTCTTTTTCTTTTTCATGTTGTTTTATCTGAACGCAACATCAAAAGTCCGTGTGATGCAAATAAATTGGTGGCTATAATGTAAATGAACAAAATTGGTGGCAAAACATGGATTTTTCAGTGGCCACTATTTAGGAGTAGCTGATGGCTCGTGTATAATACTGTGGTCAAATCAAAGAGATATCACATAAAATCATTTTTCTATGGATTTACACAATTATCCTAGCCAGTTACTTGATGTTTTAGATTGAAATATTCTTTGATACATTTTAGCACCAAGTACAGATGATGTCCAAAATAAAGTTCATATTAGTTTGGTTTACTCCTAATGCAGAATTGTCTAGTTTAAATAGTGCTATGGAAGTACAAGAGTGTTTAAATAACACTCGCATAACAATGCATAACAATAGTACATAACAATAGCAAGGTAATAAATAACGTGTGAAAGACATGAAAATGTTGCCATACTGAGAGCTAAACACACTGCACTTCATATTGTAAATGAGGAACGAGTTTAATGTTTAAGGTGGGTTTGACCGCATTTTTTAATCACACTCAAAAATTTCATGAGTTGAGATATTGTACTGTATCTTGTGCTTAAATGTTACATATAGTACCTAAAGGAGAGTGATTGTATGTACATCACATAAGTGCAGGTCCAGCAGGATAATGGCATCATTAAAAGGAAAGTTCTGCCTGATACTTTATACCACAAAATTTTATTTTTATAATTTACAGTGCTCCAATTACGCTTAGATCTTTGTCGGGTCAGATTGCCCACAAAACAGAGAACACACCCATATTTAAGTAAATATCAACATCAGGCTGAAGAGCTTTATGAAAATAGGTGTGGTTTATAGAAAAAAATGCTCAGGATGATATATGTATTTATAAAAAAAGTGAATCAAGAATTCAGTAAAACACACAGTGTAAAGTGTAAAAAAGTAAAAACAGAAAGATTTAAATTTATATTCAAATACTGGGTCTTGACCCCCCCTCTGTAAAAAAACAGCTAGATCAAATCAGAGGAAAAAACACACACAAGTTGTATCATACATTAATTTTCAATTTTCACAATATCTTTGAGTGTCAGAGTCCAAAAACAGGCATTATTTAGAGAAAATATTTGATGTAATACTCCTGATTCAGACCCATGTGTATGAGTCTGTGTGTAAAAACAAAAAAAAAGCCTCTTTTTAGAGTAAGAGGGTATTGAGTAAGTGTGCATGTGATTCTTTTCTGTATATACAGTGTACACACTATAGTACTACATGTAAAGTTGATATTAATGTTACTATCATTGTGTCTAACCAGAGCTAGTGTACTTGTTTCAAATCCCACCAATAACTGACATTGATTTTTAAATTTCTAACTACCTGTTAAATGTTGATAATGTTTCTGTTTTTCTGACAATTACCATATAAGTTCTCACCATAGTCCTTACCAAAAGTTCCAACTTAGTGTTAACATTATCCCCTGTTGGGCATATTTTCTTTATGCTTAGAAAATAATAGTGTGGCTACCATAACCAATTTGATTATTTGTAAGTTGTGCATACTTTATTTTTGTTGTGTTTGCTGCAAGAAGCTGCAGTGTGCTTTATTGCAATTTTGGAAGAGGTCTGTACTCTCTTTTCTCTCTTCTTTTTCTCTCTCTCTCTTTTTTTAAGTGCCTTGGACTGATGTCCTTCATACATTGTTTTTTTTAGCAGTAAGGTTATATTAATCCTAGGGTGAGATTTTTCCTATGTCCTCATGCTAAAATCGCCTAAAACTTCAGATTTTAAAGCTAATATTATGTCAAGAATTCTGGGGCTGAATGGAATAGTTCCCTCTGGGGGTTTAAATCATGGTCTACTTTTTCAACTGAAAATGCAAACCCTATGTCAACTGTTATTTCATTCTGATAGCAGCAAAATTAAAAATCTTTGTTTCACTTCACAAAACAGAACTATTCTTGGTAACCCAGTTCTTAGCCAGTATTGATAAATGCTATACATGATATCACTTCCATGCATCCTTGCTAGTGACAGACGTAGCTGGAGGCGTTATGTATGTCTGTCTGTTTTCATTCTCATGAATATGATAACTCAAGAATGTCTTGAGGGAATTTCTTGTAAGACCAAATAAAATTTTAAAATTAAATTTTCTTTCTTCCCAAACAAGGTCCACTTGGACTCAAAGATGAGCTGCTGAGAATTTTGTTGTCAAAGGTTAAATGTCAAGGTCACTGTGACCTCATAAACAGATATTGGTCATAACTCCAAAGGTCATATGCAAATTTATGACAAAAGCTTCACACAAATGTTTAAATGCATTTAGCAATTATGTGATGACATTTTATATCCGAAGGTTCCATCATGGGGATAAGCTTAAGCTTGAATGGTTGGCGCAGTCATTCACTTGCAATGCAGTAAATCTAGTTTATGAATGATCTTAGTATGTCTACGTTTACTGGTTGACAGGTGCATGGACTTTGTCAGTGAATTTGTGTTTATTTATGCACAGTAGTGCAAGAAACACGTTGAAAAAAGGGATAGCTTTAAACCAGCCCTCTTTTGTTTTGTTTAGTTGTTGGTGTTATACGCTTACTGTACTGTTAAACAATTTTGGGTCTGAAGAGTATATTTTGTTTTGCTCACAACTGTTTTGTGGATCTACATTCCAAGACAATCAACTGCACAAACTGATTTTTCCAGCAATGGGACAGAGTTTAGTAAACCTTAATAATAAGAGTTATTAGGCCTTTTTGCCTTGTTGGTAAGCAGATTGGATCTATATTAGCTCACAGTTAACAAAAATAGCACCCAAAAGTTGATTCTCTTTTGTTTTCACAATACCTGCAGCCTATTTCTACCAGTGAGCAGAGCTTTGTGACTTAGGAGTCCTCTAACTTCTCTTGAACCTGGGACCTACTTTTAAAGCCAAAAGGCTTTGAATCTCTGTTACTTTCAACCAGAAACTTAGTAGTTCCAAAGTTAGGACTGACACAAGCCTTTATTTAGAAATTTCTGCTATCTTAGCCAATTAGAAGCTACTTTTACCCTTTCTAGTATGCACTTCGACCCTTTTTTATCTAACGGCCTTAATTCAAAATAATCTTCAGACTGTGTATCAGATGAATGTCAGTGACAGTGATATTTTCTATCACATAATATAGTAGTAGAGTTCAGTAACATTCAGGCACAACTAAACATCATCAGGAATCACCCAATAGTGACACCAGGAAGCTTAGTGAGATGCCAGGGCATTGATAGGCCATTATAGATACAGTCTAATTCTTTTTAGACCAGTAGCAGCTTTGCATTTCAGTCATATTAAATCTGTATCTTCCTTTACCTCAAAAATCAGTACTGGATTTAAAATTTGGAAAGAAACAGTTAAATTGATGCAAATGTACTTTTAAAATTACATCAAAAAAATAACCAAAACACTAAGAACAAAGTTTATGTAAATTAGTTTTGGTTCACAGTGTATACTGTAATATTGATTCACAGGCAGACGTGTCTGGAAGGACTTCCATCATCCCCATCTTTAGGTCATGCTGTTAACTGGACAAAAAAAAAAAAAAAGCTTAACAGAAGGCTAAACATTTTTTTGTATCATTGACCTGTGGGGTAAAAATCTGAAAGTTTAGAAAGATAAACTCAATTTTGTCATTATGTACTTTTATTTGTGTGTTGAAGAATTGAGTTGAGAAAACAACATAGGCCCTCAGGGGGGTCTATAATGTGTTCTTGTCATTCTGCCAAAAAAAGAAAAGAAAGAAAAAATGTTATCACCATGGCATCCTAAGAGAAGTGAAGTGTAAGGATCTGCTTAGGGGGAACAAGTGGGAAGCACCATCTGTTGTTCACTCATCCGTGTATCAGGCACCACTTATCCACTTTTCTGCAGTTTCACCTCCAAGCGCAGCGGCACTATTGCTATGACTGTTTACTGTTGCCTTTTGTTTTTTTTTGTTACGGTACAGTTTCCCAATCTGTATCTTTACTGGAGTTCCCAAGGATCACTGAAAATACATGCAAGTTACAAATGTACTTGTTTATGTGATTGCCCTGCTTTGTAATTCAAACATGGGGCCTAATATTCTAATTGTTATTGGTTTGAAAGACCAAACAGAATAAAACTGCTCCATATAAACACCTCAGTTGGAGTAAAAAGACCCAGCTTTCATCCATGTTAACCAGGCTCTGTACTGAAGAATAACTGTTGAGGAAGACAAAGACGTGATGTATTCCTCATTTGCGCACATATAATGAGCCGTTCCTATTAAATGTGTAGGTTTATATATATATATACCAGACTGCATTAGATCACATTCAATGTAAAAAACAAACAAACAAACCAACAAAAAAGCAGAAGTGTGCAAGTAACCACAGCCATTGTTTCCATTTAAGGTTGCATGAGACCATGTTACCCATGTACTGTTGTTGTACTATTGTTGTTTACATTGTCGATGAGTTAAAAAGACATTTTAATGTGAAGACCAAATAGTTCACTCACACGTAGGAAACTTGAAAGCTGTTAAAGTGTTTATCACTTGGTCATGATTTGAGCTTTTTGTTAGAGAAACTCCTTTACTCTGCTGTGGGTGGCAGTTGGGCCATCTACAGCACCTACCATGAGTTGAAATCCCTGAGGATGTGGTGTGGGCTGGTATGCACAGAGAATCAGTAAGCTAATAGTAGAATATAATTGGAAGCAGTGTTTCATGGCAAACTGTTTTACAAGTGAATGTTTTAAATTAGCATTTCACTTTAAAAGGGCTTTATAAAAGCAGTTACTTTTTAATTCTAATTGATTTTTCCTAAACTAATGTGAGAAAAACCTGTAACCCTGACCTCATATAAGAGAGTGTATTACAAAGAGGTTTTATCTGAGATGCGCCTCTCATAATCCTCCTCCTCCCTTAGAGATAGTTAATCCTATCACCTGAATGACAATATCATAAGATATAGGAGATCTTGCTGAGCACACTGAAGTCTGTGTGTGTAGCATCATTTATTTTTTAATTTGACTGGCATCAGATGTTTAGATGTAACTCAAGAACCACATTTGTGATGTTAAACTCACTTCTGTGACTTGTTCACAGTATTATTTAAAGTACTTAAAATAAGAAAAAATGAGTAAATAGTTGTATGTAGGATATATATATATATATATATATATATATATATATGTAGCAAACTAAAGTTACAGATGATGCATTCTTGTGGTTTGATTGACAAAACATTAGCCATTAACTATTAGCTTTATAGAATGTTGTATTTTACAAGTAAGTGATGTTTCTACTCATTGTTTAATTCCTTGTGCTGGTTAATCTGGAAATTAGCCAGCTGTGTAAAAAAAAAACTTATAGTGCACAGTTCACATTTTCTCTGCATTACTAGCTGATGGTGGCTTGGATTGATGGAGCAGCTGTGTGCTGTGGTAACTTCACCGCAGCAGCTGTAAGTCTCCCACAGCCCTGTCACATGGTCTTCACCTGTTATCCCACTCTGAACTCCACCGTATCATCAGGGCCACAATCATCATGACTGAAATTAGCAATGAACATGACCACAGTTTACTGAAGTTCAGTCTCTTCATCAACCACTCTCTCACCAAGCAGATATTGGCAGTGAAGTTGGTGAGCTTACATAATTTTTTATTAGGACACTGTGTGCTCTAGGTCCTGACATACTGTGTTTGTGCAGTTAGGACAAAAACAATCATTTGCCACGATAAAAATTGGTGAAATATGACTTATCACTACCAAAAAGAATCACAAGCCAACTAAACTGCAGCTTTTGTTGGGAAAAAAAGAGGTTTTTAATGCTGAAGGCTTACTGTTAGAGCCTATTTTGTTGGTCTAGTTTTTCGATAGCATATTGCTCACCTTTAATGTGTGCACATATCACTATTTTTTATTTTGTACCAAATAATTTAATTTTTTCTCTTTTAGTCATGTCACTGTTCACATGAAATGGTTCACATAGTGTGCTCTAGTGTAACGAACATATTCTTTTCTATGAATTTTGTGGATTATTGGTGTTTGCTGATTGCTATATAATGATGTGTGCTGTAAGTAATTTCTCTTGCATAATGAGGACACCTTTGAGCTGAAAGGTGTCGGTCGGTGGCCAAATTTTTGTGTGCCATTGGGGCATTAAAAGCAACTTGCTAGTGCAAAACAAACTATAGTCAGTCAGGAAGACACTAACGCTAGATTGTTCTACCTAACATCATCATTAGCTGACAGCTAACTTAAGGCATTTTCACACTCGGCATGATTGTTTCATACAGTGCCCAAGCACAATTGCTACCCCCCTCCCCTCTCCTTTGCAGGTGTGTTTTCACATTAGTAAAATCGTTCCGTGTCCAAGCAGGCTTGAGTATGTATGCCATCTGACACAGTAGGTTGCTTTTTGCAAGCAGTTGGTTTGATTTCACATCTAATCCGTACTGTGCCCGAGATAACCTTTCAAGCAGACTCAGGTGTGGAAGATGAACCATGTCTGCTTGTGTTCACACTTGTCAAATGAACTGAACTTTGGGGTCAGGTGTGCTCAGATCCGGGCCCCTAGTGTAAAACCACCGTTAGTTGGGTCGAAGGTTCAAGATATCTTTAACTGTTGCGTTCTAAGTTGTAAAGAGTGATGCATAGGACAAATTGCTGTTCATGTACATCCACGTAAGCAATATTACGCAAGAGGGTGTGCCTTAACATCCTGTGAGCACAACAGGGATGCTGTCAGTAAGCATCACTGAAGTGCTCAAATGATCTTAAAGCTCAACCTCAAGTGTAATATTGTGATTATATAACTGCTTCTACCAAAAAAATGTGTAATTGAAATGTATTCGTGTTGAGGAGCATTTTAAATTAAAACTTTTCTGCGATTGTGCTTCCCATTTCCATGAAAATACATTAGGTCTGACTACTAAGTGGAACACAATCAGTCACGTCAGTTGACTCCTATGTGTAATAGAACCTAGTTTACCAGCAGAGTAAATAATCCGAACCTTAGCAAAGACCTAGCAACAAAGGTTTTTCTAATCTCAGAGCGGTGAACTCTGAGTTGACATTAATGCTTTAATGAGGTCTTGGAATTGCTAAATAAATACTGTACAAATAAACACAAAAAAGCTTACTTATAACATACGCACAGCTGATCTGCAGCATAATTTAGCGCGCTGCATATATGCTGTAGCTGTGCATAGGAACATTCGGACGTTGTGCGGTTGAAGAATACAGTGCCCAGAGGAAACGGCTGTCTGATGAAAACACAGGATTTTTTGAAAGTGTAATGGGCAGGTAAAGGGACATAAATACTTTGGGTGGGTGGTTTTGTTGGTGGCTCAAAGACATGTGGCTGTTGGCACCGGTTGCAGCAACACTATGTTGTGTTTCCTGCTGGCGCACCGCGCTGCTTCTCCAGGCAGAAAGCAAGCTGACCAGTATCTACAGCAGATAAGACACTGTCTAGGCATAAGTGTCTCACACAACCCCACATCAAAAAAAATATGAACTATCCCTTTAAGTCAGTTATGACTCTGGATCTCTGATCCACTCTTTATTTGGAATCTCACAAGGATCCTTTTAAAAGATTAATCTTTGGGAAAATACCTGTCCCTGGCTTCTTTTTAATGTTATCTAGTTAGTTACATTCCCTCTTTTGCTTTTTAAGCATTTGTCTTCCACTGGACTAGACTCGACTCAACAGTATAGTGTTTGTTTACTACTACAAGCTTCCAACATGGCTGACACATCCCACAATGCAACGTGGCATGATGTTGGTTCCCAAGCCCTATTGCATCTCCCCAAGAGCACTGAACCATATTCCGCACACATTCGTTAGAGAGGAGTGTAGATTGACAGGAGATCATCAGCTACCAGTCATTTCTGGCCATGACGGTGAGGAGGTTTAGCCGTTGAGATGCTCTCTTACTGCCAGCTCTTCTCAACCCTCTACTTGTAAACAAATGCACAGGAGCCCAACAGCCCTATGTATGTTTTATGACAGCGCTGTTGCACTCAGAGACCTTTAGATGGCCCCAAAGCCCACCAAAACCAAATTTCTATGTAGTGCTGCTTTAGTAGAACACCACATTCTTAATGAGGCCAAGGGTGAGGTATGACAATTAGGTGGTTTTAAGAAATGAATTAATTTATATCTTGAAGAAAATGTACATAAATAGGTATATAATTAGACTATTAGAGAGAACACTTTATGGCTCAAATCAATGGCAGGAGAGGATCTTTAAACTCTGCAACTCTTTTATACTCTTCAATGAGTAAACTGATCTTTTTGTGGAAAATAGCAAAAGTGTTCCTTTAAGATGCCTAAATTACAAAAAAATTGAGTTTTTATCTTCCCTAATTGTTCTAGACATTTGTTTTTCTGGAAAAGGCTTCCACTTATAGCAACTGATGCTCACTGTTAGTAGACAGGGTATAGGAGGAACAGCAGCAGCTAGTAACATTACAGTTGGCTCACACACTCTTTCATCCCATCCACCCATCCCCCACCCAAAAGGAAGGCTGCTTAAAATTTGATTACCATGCTGCTATAGAGATAGATTAGCCCTGACCCCTTTTTGCAAACTTCCCAGGGACTCCCTGAAAAGGTGTTTGTTGAGTGAGAGGGCTTAATTATGCACAATGTTAGCATAGAAGAATATGTTATTAAAATGAGAGTGCTTTATAATGCAAGGAATTTTGCCTGACAAAACTCTTTTTTACAAGATCTGTTCATGAAGCTTGTATCTCAACTGTATTTGAACAACTTAACAAATATATAATTAAACAGGGTAAAATAACAAAACCAATCAAAAATAGATGCTGAATAAGTGGCTGTGGCTCACGCCGAAGGTCAGGTTGTTGCTTTAACAGAAATGTCAGCCAAATTAATGATAATGATGAAATATATTTGTACTATAGACTATTGGCACAAGCACAGTGAGACAGCAGAATTTTTTTACTGAGCTACACGTTCTTTTCTTACACCTGATGGCTCATCTCGATGGATGGATCTTCCTGTAAATAAGTTTTTGGTCAGAGTCCAAAGCTTGTGGTATCTAAGATGATGAGCAGACTGAATGGTAATTTTCTTATCTGATGCGCATGTTCCTGATACTGTTCTTTGCTTGATCAGGCCCAACGTATAATTGGCATGGGCTACAAAGTGCTTAACTAGCCAAGGTTTGGAGCAGATACTCAAGGGTATTTTTCATTGTTGTATCTTACAACAGGCAATTGGACACAAAAAGTACCATGGCAGACAGTTAAAGAAATGTTTATTGTTATCAGGACATGATAAAAGGAGAATTATACACACATCATGGAGATGCAAGGCTGTAAAGTTATCTTGTCAAAAGGAAAAAGGTGCCTGCACACTTGATCTATAATGCAAACTACTTTATTTGACAAGATACCTTTGATCAGCAGATGATGATGAGACCATAAATATGAATAAGATCTGCTGATTGAAATACTGTCAAATAACTTCTTTGCGGTATAGAGCAAGTGTGAAGCACCTGTTTCCTGTTGTTGTCAGGACAGACATTCCACCTTTAGAAATGACTATTTGTGATAGATATAGTTGTTTTACTGCATGTTAAATGACGTTCACATCCAGACAAGATCACACTTAATCTGTTATCTAATTCAGGATTCTTGACATACATGACGAATGACTGCTGTGCATAATAAAGTGCAATGGTTAACTCCCTCAGAGTGAAACAAACCATTGCTAACCGAAAAACAATTAAAAGGTAAAACACATCAAATGGGTTCGTGCTATTGGTGGAAATGAATTCAGAGCCAAAAAAAAACTTTTAATAGAGTTTTCATTATGGAAAAAATTGCTTTGTGTGAGTTTTACAGGGGATGATTCCTACTGACTTTGATGACTGACTGTTTCTTTAACCCCCACCATGAAGTTGACATTTAAGCTAACCTAACCCAGGCAAACCTATGGATGAATAGGGATAAAATTTTGATACACACAGTAAGGTTCCCCTCAATTTTAATGCCATCATCAAATCAAAATGTAAGTTTGTACATGTTTATGATGAAACACCTGCAAAAAAGTCCTAGTAAATCTTTAAATATTTACATATCGATGTAAAATGTGCCTGTGATTTTAATCACAAACAGCATGATTTTGTAAGTGCAGTTTTCTTGCTTTTTTTTTTCAAAGTCTCTTCTCTGCTGTCCTTTAGGATGTATAATTAAAACATGTTTTGAAACATATAAACATATGTAGAACAGTGCAGTGATGGCAACTGACAGCATCTGTGGTTTCAAGTTGGATTTTATTTATTTACCATCAAATGCTTAAACAGTGGTTAGAGATATCTTTGCTGTACGACCACCTGCTATTTGTCACTTCAACTTTGGATAGGAAAAATAACCCAAATACCTTCATCAATAACATTACGCTTTTTTATTCAAATGAGACCATAGAGTTCAGATTGTGTTTGCTGGTGTTAGAATATACATGACTTTGTATGATACATCCACATCCCCAAGTAGTCTTCTACACATTTGCAGTTTTTTAGTTGTACAATAGAGGGCATCATAACGCAGACAGCAGCGACTGCAGAGCTTGGACACGGCAGAGGCATACACCGCATCAAAACCAGTCTGCTTTCATGTGTTGTCTTATGGTGGCCTTGCCAATAGGTCTGTGCATCAGAAAATCTGAACCAGTCTAAATGTAATAAAAAAATAAAAAAATATAATAAAACCAGTTTGTAGACCTTACATAAAAAATGTGCACCATTTTATGTATACATGTGTTCATATTGAAAATCAAACAAGTCACATACTTACCT
>JAPZDY010000011.1:1385401-1409570 GCA_029783645.1 Ctenochaetus hawaiiensis
GTAACTCACGGGAGGCTGGCTAAAATTGCGGAAAAGTTGCGGTGATTGGAGAAAATTGCAAGGTCGCGCTGAATTCAAGGAGATTGGTTGAATTCGCGTGATTTGGTGCGATTGCAACATCGCGAATTCCTGGAGGGACTGATTAACATGAGCTTTGGGTGTTTGGATTGCAATAAGTAGTTAATGACCACATTACAGGTTCAAATGCACGCGAGATGCTACGAGGACAGATTGCGATCTGATCCCTCTTACCACAACTGGAAGTGGTAAGGGATGCATTGTGACCACACTGAACACAACATAGATGCAATTGCATTTTCTTTGGAAGAACCATCTGAAGGCAGGGGGAGGGTTTAGACTTTTAGACCGAACCCTGAGGTGATGCTACTTTCAAATTTTACTCGTTTTTCAGAATTTCCAACCAGAGCTTTTAATAAAGAAATAAAGAAAAATATAACAAGAAAAATTCTGATTAGATCAGCAGTTGCAGCCCAAAAGAAGCACCAGCAAATAGGTATCTCAATGATTTTTCAGTTAAGTTCAGTTAAGTTTTTCTGACTTGGTCGAGATTTAATCATTTGTTTTCATGTCAACCTCATCAGTTTTATATTGTCATTAAATGTGTTTGCCATAAACTGCACAATTATAAAAAACACCTGTTCAAAAGTTGTTAATGGCTTGTGAGTGTGATTTCATGTGATTTCATTGGAGTTCTGTTTTTATTTAGTTAAAATAACTTTAAAAGCATTTGTTAGTTTGGAAGTCTAGGGAAACCCACCGATGACAAAATAAATATAACAATCTTTTTGTAGTAGAAGTTTGACATGTTGTGGCTTTATAATGCAGTGCAAATGAAAATCAGGAAATCAAGCTGACAGAAAATTGGTTTTGGTTAAATAGATTATAAATGAACCTGGGCCAGTTAATCATTTAATTGAGCTTTAAGTGATGTAGAGCTCACAGTTGACTAAAATGTCCCATGAGCAAGTTAACGATGCAGCTAATAGCGGCTAATAGCAGCCTTACAGCAGCAACATGTCAGCCATTCCACGGCAGCTTCCTCAGGGACTTAACACATTTATCTTTTTCCATAGACTCATGTCTCGCAGGCTGGCCAGCCATATGGTGAGATTTGTTTGTAGAGGTTACTATAGTTACTGCTATTCTGTCTGCTCTCTCTCTGTTGCTCTCTACCACTTATTCTTGTATTTGTGCTGAATGAGTGTTATTCATGAAGTGCTGGCCACTGGACAGACCAGAGGGGATTGTGCAGTTAGGGAAGGTTTTGATTTCACTGCATGTTAATTACAAAAGAATGTTTCTGTGCCAAGAGTGTAACATGCTGCGGCCATTATAACGCACAAGACAAACTTGAATCATTTGGGAAGGAGGCATGTGTGTGAGCTATTACATGGAAATGTTTGACCAGAAACAGCATGACGCCTCAGGATCAGTGTTTGGTTTCTGTCATCTTGACAAAACATCTGCTCAGCTTTTTCTTATCAGCGCAAAATTCTTTTTTCCCATAATGACGTTTGTTTATAAAGACATATTTTCCTCATTATGACATACCAGCCTGTATAGTGATAAACATTTCCCATTGTAATAAATTAGTAAGACTTTATCAGAATGTTTCATGTGTTTAAATGAGGAAAACATCCAAATAAAGCTCAAGGAGAGGAAGTTGAATTTATGGAGATAGAAGAGGCACATTGCAGTATATATTACAACACAATGACTGTTGATCAGTTTGTCACTGTAGTTAACTGACAAGGAACAGTTGGTTTTTGTTTGTCCCATATGTCATTGAACTGGACTCCAGGACTACAACATGTGTCTGCGCTTTGAGATGTACTGCAAATACATATTTATGGCTTAGTCCTGAAAGAGTAATATTTCTTTGTAACTAGTTAGTTAAGATCAGAGTTCAGAGCTCAGTAACAAAGTGACTCACCCCAACTTCTCCTGTTAAATTTCACCTAAGCAAACATTCAAATCTCGACCCAAGGAAAAGCAACATTTCTACTTTTGTTTTTACCCAATGGACTGAGACAAATATTATTTTGAAATATCAGTGGAGACCCTGTTGTTCTGAATGAACATGTGGTTTTTCTGACTTGTGTGATGTGTGAGTGTAAGGAATCAGGAGAGTCCTAACAACTGTGGATGGCGTTCTCCTCATGCTGGTCAGATGATCTTTTGCAGTTATGTAATAAGGGAGAAAGCTGTTCTGGCTGTGTCCACTGACTTGTTGGCTCATTCGGCATAAACAAGTGTCATGTACTTCACACAGTGCCAAACAGAAGAGTTCGGTTTACTCACTCTCTCCATTTATAAGTGAGTGCAAGATGGCACGGGTGGACTGAGCAGAACATGTGCAAGGACAAAAACCAGAGAAATCCCACGTGACATGATGTATTCAGCTTGTTCAT
This sequence comes from Ctenochaetus hawaiiensis, assembly GCA_029783645.1. Lineage (NCBI taxonomy): Eukaryota > Metazoa > Chordata > Actinopteri > Acanthuriformes > Acanthuridae > Ctenochaetus > Ctenochaetus hawaiiensis. The sequence goes on from JAPZDY010000011.1 coordinate 1,387,834, forward strand.
ACATAACTGTGCAAACAGGGAGGAAACTTAATCATTTGCTGTGCTACATGTGACTTTATAGCTGTGTTATCATCCTGAAAATATTACCTAATTTGAATGATCATATTCCATTAATCATCTATTTTTGTAAGCTTGGAGCCGAGCATCTCGTGACTGAATTATCAGACCACGATTTGGCTAATTCATCCAAGCTGTTTTGTTAGGTCTTAGCGGCAGTTCAAGTAGCTGAGTAAGCACACACATGTGCTTTGGAAGGAGCTTGAGCTAACATCAATCACACAGAATATCTGCTACATGAAGGCAATAAACCAAAATGACACATTAATAATAGTTTCCTAAAATACAGATGGATGACAGAAGAAAAACTTACTTCAAGTGTTTAGCTTTCAGAACAGCTCTTGTCGTAAATCATCCAAGTGCATGGAACTACTGGAGGAATGAGGAGCATTCCCTTTATCTGGTATGTTGATGATGGTGGAGGAGAGCGCCAGGTTCTAAAATAGAGATTTATATGGGTTTAGATGTGGTGTCCTGAAAGGTCATATAATCTGCGTAATTTCTTTTAATCAAACCATCTAGTGAGCCCTCTTATTGAGTATCTGCAATTGTGTTTCTATGGTCTTTCAGAGTTCAACAGTTACATATGGTTGAGGTTTATTAAGCGTATATTAATCTTTTAAATCTCTTTTTTGAATCGAAGTGGCTTTGGTTTAACATTTGAAACATAACTCAACTTACCCTTGAGGCCTCCTAGGTGAAAAAAAAAATCCAAGAAAATATTGCCTACCTGCCTTTCCAAAATTAGGGGTTAAGTTTCAACTCACTTTTTTCCCACAATTATTTAAGTTGTGTTTACAGATTCAACTTACATTACTTACATTGACTTAATAACAAATAACACAGCATGAATGAAGTGTTTTAAATTGTGACATTACATAGTATAAACCTTAGCTTGTTAGCTAAATGGATATATTGAGTTTGTCACAAAGTGAAAGAGCAGTATAGCCCTTGTATACCTAAAGTGAATATTATGCTTACTGTTTTGCTGAGTGTGCAGTTCTGCAGGAAGCAAGCTATGGCAGTCAAACAAGTCTTTACAAGCTAATAGTAAAATGGCACATTAAGGCAGCCTCTATCCCAAATGGATCACATTATTGGATTGGATTGGAATTGAATTATCTTGTTACATTACATGGATTCCTTTAATCCTAACTTCACCATATTGCACAACTGCAGATGAGTAAACATTGTCCTCTTGTTTTAAAGAAACACTCTAATTTTAACAAATTCCACAATACATCATCAGTGAGATTATGTCTGTTTGTTTCCCTACCAAAACACCCAACAACACAATCAAATACAGCTGTCTCTGTCCTCTGCAGCGTTTGACTTTTATCTACTGCAACATTTTCTACTTTTTATGAGGATCTTGATGCTCATAGTACTTAGTACAACAAGATAACTTCATAGAAGTCCTAAGTATTCTAAGCTGAGTATTCTCAACACAGGGTGCATGTGGGTCTGTGCTGGGTCCAAACTCTGCTTGATCCAAACTGGTCACATTTAGCTCACTGAAAGTCCCCAGTTAGTTTCCAGTGAGAGGAAGTAAAGGGTGACTCAGAGGTTCCACTGGCACATAATGCACATGATAACACTGTTTAAAATCATTCATCAATCATTCAGTGCAGTGCTGCCAGAAGGCCAAGCTTTGGCTGGGCTGGTGTTAGGATTAAATGGGCAGACCCATCACATTTTCACATACTTAATATGTAGAGGCTGATTTTTTGCCTCACTTGCTCCCTCCAGTGGATTTGCTGGAAAAACATTCTGAAGAGAGCCAATCCACATAGCCCTGGTTATGATCACCTATATTTGTTGACCATGACTATTGCTGTGATTGGACGGTAAGATAACACAACTGAAAGCAATCTTAGTCAGAAAATTAACCTGGAGCAACAAAGGTCAGGGGAAGGTGAGTGGTGATGATATTATTAAAAACATAATCAACCATTAGTCAGATTTGATGTAATTACACATACAAGCTTGAATAGGACTGCAGTATTGTGGCACTTAATGGTGATAACCTCTTTTATGTGTTTCAGGTGTGTCAGAAGTATCTGCCTCTCTGAGGTATAACCGACGGCCCACCTGCCCTGATGCCTCTGTGGGGGTTCATATTCCCACTCCTCCTCCCTCTCACCACAGGAAGAGCCATAGTCTTGGAAACAAGTGAGTATAATAGGCCTTTTCCAAGGTTAGGTTTTGTTTGTTGTATGAAATGAATCCTGAATATACCTAAATGAAAGCAAAAGCTTAAAAAGAAGTCTTTAAGTAGTCCGTCAGAACTGGCAGCCATGACAAAATACAACAATGGTGACCTCTGATTGCCTCTGACCTCTAAATAAAAGTAAAAAACACTGTTGTTTCCGTTTGAAATTGTTCATGAATTTTAGTCTCCATATCAGTTTATTACTGAAGCATGGTGCAAAGAAAATGCCAGATGCTGCATGATGGTGATACCTGTAACTATATAACATCTCTCTATTTTGCGAGTGTGCACACCTTTAGCACCAGAAGAGCAAACACTTGTACATCAATACAGCAATACTATCCACATTCAGGAGCAACACAAATCAACAAAACAAAAATAACAAGTGCTTATGAAAAATTTTTCATTAATGTTGTACAACAAAAGCACACTATGCAAAACAGAATAAAAAAAAATATATTGTGAGATTGTGTTCTGGTATATCCTCTGCTTACTTACCATAACTTGTTTTTTACAGTACATAGACTTTGATGACCTCACAAAAAAGCGTACAGTTGTGTATAGGGCTAAACAGAATCTTGTCATTCTGTGGATACACTTGTTATCTATGGTTTATAATCAGTCAGTGTGAGTGCTTTTTCGCTGAATGTAATGACTCCATTGTGTCTGTGTAAAATCTGTATGTTCTCAGATCTTACCCATTACCTAATAGGAAAAGAGGACTCAGGTTGGAAAAAATGAATATGAGCATTTGTTGAAAAAAAAAAACAGCCTCATGAGTGTGAAATGTAATTTAAAAGCTTTAAACCACCGTCTGTATATTTTCCTTGTATAATGGTTGATCTCTGTCCACAGTATGATGTGTCAGTATGGCATGTCAGAGAGCAGGAGTGCTACATTTCCCATAGAAAAAGCACGACACCTGCTGGATGACAGCTTCTTAGAGTCTCAGAGTCCAGTCAGAAATGATCCACTCAGCACATCTGTGTCCAACGGTCTATCATTAGGTGTGTATAAACCTATTTTTGCATTTATTGGTGTGCAAATGACTAGTACTCACCAATTCTTTTGTAATGTTTCCAGTAGATCGCTTCAGGCGGAAGCCAGGACGCCGCTGCAACGGCGGCAATGTAATCTTTTGGGGCAACTTTGACCATTATGTACTATGTCCACTAATACTGCTTTTTTTTGACACTCAAGGCTGACGTTGTAATGTTTAGGGCCTGCCAACATCACCAGACAGATCTCTACAAAGAGAGACCTTTTTTGTTAAGGTTAAAATCTGAGTAGAATCCTGCAAGCCTCACGGGATTCTAGAGCAAGACTCTTCACTGAGCAACATATATCAGTTAGATTATGTAACTGCAGAAAAAGGTTTTTGTGAATTTAGTTATGACTGTAGTAGTTACTAACCCAAAAGGTTCATACTGCAGTCAATGCACAATGTCGCATCTCCCTTGAGTTTATTTGCTTGAACAATTACAGAACTTTGGTAAACACCAATTATGTATGTAAGTATGTAATATAAAAAGTAGAACCCAGGTTTTAAAACTCCAGAATTCATCTGTAATGACAAACACATGACACTTCTTTTCTATTTACCAGTTTCTGCTGACGCTGTATTTACAAATGTGTGATTAACTTTTTAAATTAACTAATTATTATATTAACTAAACCAAATTTTAAAAACAGGCTTTATTTGTTTTTTTCCTAACAGGCAGCAGTGAAAGCTCTTTTGGGGAGGAGCTGTCACCTGGAATGGAGAGGTGAGCACCAGTCATCACATAATGTATAATTTACATATCAATCTGACATGTAATCATTTAATCCTTAAATGTTCACTTTGAACAAAACAATGAAGTATGCTCATAGCAATAAAGTTTTTTCTTAAACTATTTTCTTAACAGGCCAAGACAACACTTTTAACATTTTTAAAATAAGTATACCAGTCCAAAAAATGTAAAACTTCCATATGTTTCTTTTAAAAATAAGGTTTTTAGTAATTAATGTTTCTCTTACTGTCAACAAATCCCATGCAAAAATGAAAACAAAAACATGTTCACCATCTGTTAATACTCTTTCCTGCCCTGTTGTGGCTCTTGTGTCTTGTGTGTCACGTGTCTGCGTGTGTGCATGCGTGTGTGTATGTGTGTATGTTTATTATAGTGACCCTTTTACATGTTTCTGAACAATAATGAAACTGCAGTGCAATTTCATTATTGTTCTGTGTATTGTATTGTAGGAATGGGATACATCAGGCTTTGAGGGGCACACAGTTCTTGCCAACAGATACATTCCCTGGTTTTGTGTTTACACATGAAATTTGTTGACAATAAGAAAATAAAGAATATCAACAGACTTATTCTTGAAGCTTTATCTGAATATGTCTTAGTCATATAGACTACCTATGTGCCACCAATTTTTACCTGTACCCACAGAGTATTCATTATGCATATTTGAATGTTGCCAGCATCCTACATCAAGTTAATCATACTTTGTATTTATGTTTGTCCCAACAAGAAGATTCAAATGTTTTACTAATATTTATCTCTCTTATTAGTTTAATCATTCATATTTATGACTGACAGATCAAAAAGAGTTTGGTCTCAGAATGGTTTCTGTTGAAATAAATGGTTTGAATTGGCTGTATTTTAAACTTTTCTGATCACATGAGATTCACTGAACAGATCTGCTTACTGAGAGGCAAATTCCATGAGCCCCTTAGACTGACTGTAACAATGTGTGACAAACAGGGGCCGCATGTATGCAACACTGGGCCCCAACTGGAGGGTCCCTCTTCGCAATTCGCCCCGGAGCCGCAGCTATGTTTACAGGTACAGTGAAGTGTGAGACCAAGAAGTCGATTAAAATAAGAATGAACTCATCTTTATGTAAGGGTTGAACTCAGATTTACTCTAATGTGTTTTATCTCACCCCATCCCATCAATGCATGCTGGTTGGAAGTCAGGTGTCATTTTGATCTTTGAAACATTTTGAAATTGAAATAGCTATGGGCTGCACATACCACTTACTAGCTACAGTTACAGGTACATTATATTGAATTTATTATAAATTAGTCTACCAAGTCCTGATAGGGTGGATGTGCAAAGTTCTCAAATTCAAAAAATTTAAAAAAATAAAGGCAGGACATTGTCACAAAATTAATTTGGGACATTTCTCCAGGAAAAGTGCTTCTAATAAAACTGTCAACAGCAACTGTTTTGGAGAGTTGTTTAAGGCCTAAACTTAAAAAGAAATAATAATCTTAGCTGTAAACTCAACAGCAAAACGTTGTAAGATGTAGATCATTTATGGATTAGAAGGCTAAAAATTAATGCTGTGACCAGCATCAAAGCAACCCTGGATACCATCAGAAAAAATGTTAGAGCAAAAAGCCTGGAAGTAAATTGAGATGCTAACTGCTAGCTAGAAAATTTATTGAAAAGTATATTAAAATCCAGTGCTTTATGTACAGCCATGCACAAAAGTTCTCTCTTTCAAATCTAAATAAAGATGTTGTAATGATAAAGAAAAAACACAAATTTCACACTTGCCACTGAAAGGGAAATATATTTTGCTTTTAAGAACTCATCATTTTTTCACCTTTGGTGTCACCGTTAGGCCATGCTAACACCAGCTGTGGTTCTGTTATAGTGGAAAAAACTCTTGCACTGCATGCTGGTCTTTGCCGGGTTATGAGCCATCAGCAAAGAGCAAATACTTATTTGCAAGTTTTATTGCAAGGCTGAAATGTCTTTTAGCTCTGGCCTAATAAAATGATTATTTGTTATTTCATAGACAGGTTAAGAATTAATCCTCCATCTTTGATTACAATCTTGACCACTGGCTGCCATAAAAAGATCAACGCAGCTCTGGGTCAGCGTGAACTTTCTCTGCAACACTGCTCCATATGGCATACAATCTACATCAATCAATCTGTCACCAGGAAAAAAACACACATTATATACAGAATCATGAAGAGAACAAAGGTCAGCTGTGTGAACATGGCTGGTGGCTCTCATTCAGAAAAATTTGATGACAGGTAACTCTCAATGACGACAGGTTACTAGTAACACGTGAATGTGGTCAAATAAGATCTTGACTTTACTTAACTGCAACAACCTGTGACCATCACTGCACAGATATTGTGCTTTATGTTTTCTTGTATCTTACTCATCTTAGTATAAAAAAAGCTAACCTGAGAACCACAATATCAGTGTCAGTCACTTACATGCTAGATTTATTATAAAGAGTGATTCACTGTCATTGTCAGACTCTGTTGTGTGTAAATACAATAACGTATTCATTCCACCTTTCTCATAATGAATTTCTTTTACATAAAAAGGTATACGGAAATCCAGAGTCCTGATGGTCAAGAAGTCAGACATACGTCATCATCACAGAGACAGCAGTAGCAATAGCAGAGCAGCATCTTGTGACTGCATTAACATTCTGGGCTAATGAGGCTATTGATGGGAGAGAAATGAATGTGTGTGTGGCACAATAGATTTGTCATGGATGAACACACTAAATACATATTCTACCATCAAACTTTATTGTAGCTGAAGAGGACATCACATAATTTGTTTGGTATATACATATATATAAATATCATAATAGGTTTCATTGGTTTGGTTGAAATGAAAACCTGCATACTGTAGAAATATCTCCATGCCAAGAATATCACATGGTGTCAAACAGTCAATTGCACATATCGACTCTGAGGTGTTTTAGTTGCTTCATTTCTTATGTATGAATGCCCTCTTTATATTTTTTTCTCCATTCCTCAACACTCTCAGCTCCTCTGCCGCTAACTCCTGCTATGGATGCAGTGAGACTGGCAGTGTGACCATTGAAGGACCCCTGCGAAGGAAAACACTGCTGAAGGAGGGACGAAAGCCGAGGGTAAAGTGATCTTTGATTTCACTTTGATCTAAGCTCCTCTGTTTTCCTCAGTTATAGTTCACAATGTCAGCGAAGGGATATCTGATGACATTGAGATGTTTTCAGCATATACACTTGTTTATTGCGTTGTAGTTGTCGTCATGGACCAGATTCTGGATCACTCTGTCCGGATCAACACTGACATTCTATGGGGCAAAAGCACTGAGGGCATCTGAGAGGAAACATGTAAGTTTAGGTGCTGAAAGAACAAAAGTATCTTAGAATTTCTGAATGCTTGCTACCAATAAATTTACGTCAGCGGATTCAGAACTTGAAAAAGGATCATATGATGCATGGTGAGCGTGAGGTGAAGCTCTATCTGTGCATTTTGTTGGACTGCAGCATGGAGGTTAGGATCTGATTTACATTTGAGAGTTGGATTTCACACACTGATATCCCCATGACATTACTGGCTGTGTGTATCATTCATTATCAGGACTTGTCATGCTTAAATAATTTACCACAGAGTAGTTATGTTAACGCCCTTTTATTTCACGTCATCCCACCCATTTTTTGAAATTGGACTTGTGCATTTGTCACTACAAAGAAATTGAGAAAAAAAATGATAATATGCTGTAAGACACAGTTGCTATTGTAGATTTTGTGTTTCAAAAAATAGACAAGTAGACAAGTCTTAAGGCGTCTCAGTCTGTGTGTCCTGAAACAGTTTTAATGAGGTTAATGAGATTATTATTCAATAATACAGAAGCGCTAAGTATTACTGCAGGTGAAGGTTTCTGTCCTGGAAAACAATTTAAATAATGTCCAGAAGTCAGTTAGCACATGTTGAGAAATGCATTTCACATCTTTTTCTCACTGTGCTCAGAGTTGGGCTCAGCTGTGCTTAGTTTTGTGTCTTTGCTGTAAATCTGATCCACTAATCTGGCCTTTGTCACAGTATAAGTCCAACCCCTGTAAGAGGGTGTGTGTTACTGGATGGATGGTGGTGCTGCCAGACGACCCTGCCAGACCAAACATCTTTCAGCTCAATGACCCAGACAAAGGTCAGCTTCTGCCCCACAGATCACCTGCTGTTATCTTTTTTCCCCCTTTTCAATTCTGATAATCACACAAAGCACTCTCTGTCCCTTCACAGGAAATGTTTACAAGTTCCAGACAGGATCCAGGTTTTCAGCGATCATCTGGCACAAAAACCTAGAGGAGGCTTGCAGAAGCAGTAGACCTCAGGTACATTCAGCACACACACACATATCGATTTGGACCATGATCAGTGTTGTTTGGATGAAACTGCTTTTGCTCTGAGAGACAGATGAATTTATCAGTCAGCCTAAAAAGGTTTGAATGCAGCTGTTTGTTGTAATGGCTTTTTGTTGGCAGAGAATAATTCAGAAAGATTTTCATCCTCAGCCATTTACATTCTACAGGTTTTCAGGCTTGAAGTTATGGAGCACTGTTAAATACATATATAAGCAATGGGTCTAATGAATAGGTGTGATGTAACCGAGTGAGCTAATAGTAATAAAGCCACTTAGAATCATCTCTTGACTCCATAGTTCACCTCAGCTATGCAGAGTGTTTGAGTGATATTCAGCTTATTGTTATGGGTTTATGGCCCACAATTTTACTTTTTTGGTTCAGTCTTAATGCTCACATCAACCTAATTTCCAGCGTACTGCCTGTTCCGCACCAGACAGCAACATGCTATGCAAGTAGCTGATGGACATAGTGGAGCATGTTGCAGCCAAAGAGTCAGATACTTTTTTCAGGAGTTGCTTGAGACCAACTCAGAGCCAGAGGGTGAATGATTATAAGACTTCATTACGTCACCAGATGTGAGTCTTAAATGAAAGACTGCTGCTTTTCTGAATGTGTCAGTAGGTTTGCACATTTTCCATGATCAGATTTATAAAGTGATAATTTATTGGTGCTGAATTTCCAACTTGTTGCAAACACACATGGAGAAGCCTTTAAAAGACTGTGACTATCTGATGTATTTTTTCGCTTCTGACAGAACTAACAGCCGTCCCTGTTTCAATTATTTGAACTGAATATCTGTTCCATTCTCTCAACAGATACCAGCAAACCTCATGTCATTTGAATGAGAGCAGACTCTACCCAGAAAGACATTACTGTGCCAAAACCAATTGTTTGGGAAGTAAAGACTAAATGATGGAACACAAATGGAATTTTGATGATATCCACGGAAACAGGAGGGTCAAAAAGCATCTGATGCAGTTAAAATGTGTGATGCTGGATTTTTGACTGCAGACGCCAGCATACCTGCTGTCTTCTCCATCAGGACAAAGTGTATTGTAAACTCTGGAAACATGGAGTCACTGGGATACGTTGGTGAGGTTGTCCCTTGTTTCTTTCGCTAAGCTTCCTTGTTCACTGTAATTCGTTTGCTGCTAAAAACATGTGAGCAAGCACATAGGTTTTTTTGGCCCATGTTGGGTTTCTGCTTGAGTGAAAAGATGCATCTGTGCACAAATATCGACAACAGTGTTAGCTGACTGATGTTAATCTTCATTTTGCAGACCAGTGTTACACGGCCTTCAAATGGAGCTCAGGTTTTAAATATGGAAAGCTGATAAAGATAGCCCACTTGCTAAAGTGGCTAGCTTCAATGATAGGCTTCGCAATATGTTTCTGCACTTCAGCATCATGTCGAGGAGGGAGAGTAGGCAACAATGTCAGCGTACATCCCAGCTTGTGAATTTTGATCAGTCTTGTGAGCATGAAAAGCGTGACCCCCTTTGAAGGCTGTAACACCACTGAAGATCAGTACTGCAACAAACAGGAAGGATGATGAGACTTGTCATCAACGCTGTGATGCACAGCAGGACTGAGTCTGCTCCAAAGCATGAGAATTCTTAGTCGTACAAAAACAGAATCATGAGGTGGTCTTCATCGTTGGCCAAATGAAGAAGCAGCCCTTAATCACGTCATCTGTTCATCCCTCACTACCTCAGTTGGTAGTCCTCCTGTAGAGGGTTTTTGCTGATGTACATAATAAGGTTTACAAGTGACAACAATGAATATTTTGTACAGAACAAATCAAAATTTATCAAACACCACGGAAACACTAACATGGTGATAATTCCAACCAGTAACGCAGAGGACAGCCAGCTGTTGTCTACACCAGTATGCTGATGCAGCCGGTGGAGAAAATTTAAAGCAATTTACGATGAAGTACCAAGCTTTCAACAATCATGTGCGTGTAAATACTGTATTTATTTGTATAAGAGTTTATTTTTTTGACAGTTGGCCATCAAAGGGAAATGGTATGAGGGATTATCTTTGATTTACCACCTGCTGCAGGAAGCTGCTCCTCAGAGACTCTTGGTGGGAAGCCACCCTAAAACTTCAATTGTTTGTTCTCCAGCTGAAGGATACTGGAATAAGGGAAGAGTCCTTTAGAATTGGTATTATTAAAGACTTGTGCTTCAAAAGCAAATCGTTATGTTGAAGGATAATTATGTTTCAGTATGACTTAGATTGAACTTTATTTTTGGAAAATTTGGCCATTATTTCTATCAGCCAAAAATAACGTCATTTTCCAAGGTAATAAGTGAAATCTGGAGTCATGGAAAATCAAGTTTATCAAACAACTTGGGGTCTTAATAGCTAGGAATAGTAACTGGTAAGATCAAGCATGAGATCAACAGGTGGACTGGTGTTGCATCTGCTGTAATGTCTATGTTACCACAGTTGTGTGCCTGAAAAAAAAGAAAAAATTACTGTTTCACTATGTTCCAGCTGTGACCTCTGGGCACTAATTCTGAATGTTAACAAAACATCTTAATCACCATCAGTTCTGGCTGCGGAACATAACCCAGCTGGATTATAACCATATCACACCACCTCCTCTGTTAGTGGATGAGACATGAGCAAAACTAAATAATCAAAGTACACGTGAAATAAATTTTATTTTGATTTTAAAAGGTCCTGGCTCATGACTGAGTCAGGCAGATGTCTTGGCAGTAATGTGGTGGAGAGGCGCCAGCCATCTTTATACATTTAGATTTCATCAGTTACTCTTGGAAGACAGGCACACTGATGCACTTTTTCATTCACATGAAAAGTGGCAGAAGTAGTTTTGTAACAAATGGAAAAACAAATGCTCCACACAGCTGGCCAGTGACTGTGTGAAGTGTTAAACCACAGTTGTGTTTAGACAGACTTTCCATACAATGAGAGATATAAACAACATTCAGGTACCGTTGCTCACAGTCTCTTCTCCAAATAAAGTAAATTAGATCATCTGGATAAACCGTGTTGTTTGTTCTAACTTGTTTGATTGGTTGATGTTCCCAGATCTCATTATTTAAGGAATAGTGTTATAATAGCTGATGGAAACAATGGCCAAGTTAAGAAATCAAATTCAAATAAAATGGGATGATGATCAAGAAATAAGATAGAAGTTGTAATAAACTGGATTTTTCATTGAACAGTCGAAGTCAGATAAGTTCAAATGAAGATTAGCATTTATTATGAGTGTTATATTTCTAATGTTTCCCTGTTGTAAATCATGGTAACTGTCAGTCATTTATCATATCACTCTTAACAGTGGCAGAAAATATAGAAAAACAAGAATGAGTCATCACTTGTCAAGCATAATCACTTAGTCAGTGTTCTTTGTAATATTTTCAAAGCTCATTCATGTATTTCCCTAAAGTTTTTTGTGAAAAAATAGATTTTTTTCAGCTATTCTGTTTTTGTTTTTTGTTTTTTTCCCCCGCTACTTTTGTTTGTCCCCGGACGGATAAAGTCATGAAGGTTCTCTTGAATCAATAGAGGAACATAGTGGTGATAATGCCAGTTGACGTCTGTTTACTATAAACCTCAGACTTCACTTCAAGCTAACTGTTCTGCAAATCATGCTGCTGTGTTTCAGAAATTCCAATGTGGAAAGTCAGTTATCAGACTGTAGCTGATTCATAATCCATGCTTACAGTCATCATTGGAGCATGTTGGACTGATACATATATTGGCTAGTATATAACACTGTACTGTATGATCAGTCAATAAGTAACAAAAGTTACTTGATCAGTAGAGAAACGCCAAAGACACCTTTGAGTTCATGTTATTAGGTCACTTTTTGGCCATGCTTTTGTCACGGCTCTAAGGATGGCATTGTCAATTGGTCAGCCCACTGCTTCAGAGCGAAATCACCCACAACTGTTGAATGAATTGTCATGAAGCATGGTTCAATCATTCATCTTTCTCTCAGGATAAATTGTATAGACTTTGACGATCCTCTGAACGTTTATCTGACTCTGTCATAATGTCAGATTATTAAATGTGCAGTACTTTGGTTTATTACTTAACACCTGTAACACTGATAACACACTTTTCAGCCTCAGCTGTAGCCAATTTGTATTAAGTGCTACTGAGCACATTAGCATGCTAACATGCTAAACTAAGATGGTGACCATGGTAAATATAAACCAACTAAATAATAGTCAGCATATTTTAACACAGTGGCATATATTTTGTAGTACTGCTTATATTTCACTGCAACAATTTAAGAAAGATGAAACTGAAACAACATGCAGAGAAAGTTGCAGTACTTTTTCAGTCATGATCACTGGCCAAAGGTTTTGGTTCAGGCTGCCGCTACCCCAACATCCTCCACCAGTAAGGTTTGGCAGTCAGAGATTTAGTCTTTAGCAGGTAAAATAAAACATTAAGTTAGATTGAGGTCAGGTGACTCCATTGCCATAAAAAGCCTTGATCACTTTGTATGTTTCTATGTGATCTTTTGACTGTTGAAGTGTACAAAAATCAGAGCTGTGTGTGTAGGAGTCCTACACAGAGCTCCTGAAAACTGCATTCTTTCTAATAGCCAACAGGGGTCAACTCCAATGCAAAAAGAAGTCTTATTGTGTGTAAGCTTATCAGAAAATCACCCTAGTTCTCTCTTGATTTATTACCTCAGTAAAAAGTTTCATAATATGTTTAAGGTCTGAATGGCTAGTCTTTATTACGGCATGATGTTCATTTTGTAAATTATGGTCTCATTTAGAGTAAATTCATGATAAACCAGGGTCTGCTTTAGGGTCGTACTACCAAGTTATATGTAAGTATCTATCTCAACACCCTTATTCAGGCTTTGGGTGTAGAAATCCAAAGCAACACCAATCTCTCATTCAAATATGATCACATCCAGTCCAGAAAGTACAAGATGACAACTCCCAGAAATACCATAAAGAGTGGTCGACCACAATCTAGTTACATCACGGTGGCTCAATCCACTTCTATGGATATGATACGGACCCTAACACACACCTAAAAGCTCATAGTTCACTTCATCCTCATAGTTATGGCTTTTTCGTTATCATGCTGATGTTGAACCGAAACAACAAAAAGCTGTGTCACTGCACTGTAAGCCCAGCATGTGTTAGCAGGGGAACTGCTAGGCTAGGCTAGTTAGCTGTGCCTCCATGCAGCTCCAGAGCTGTCTTTATTATATGTTAGCCACAGTAATGACCACTTACAGAGTCAGCAGGCCAGGTTCTAAGCTAGCAGGGTTCAAACCGAACATCACTGCAATGGAATACAAGAGTTCTGGATGCTGTGGGGGGGGGTGGATATTAAATATACATATTTTTTCACCCTTTTTTCATACTTTTTGATCCAAATATGTTTGTATTAAAACCTGTTAAGTTTCAAAAGAATTTTTAATGTCTGGTAAGCTTTTTAGTCTTGATGGCTTTTACTCTGATCAGAAAGACTCTGATTTAAATCAAATTTTTGTGACTACTTACTTTAAGCAAGCAAGAGTCATCCAACTACTTGTGCTGAACCAGTATAAATAATTTGACAACTTTATTTATTTATATTTTAAATTATTTTTGAAGTTTCATTGCTACTCTAAGCTCTAATACACATGTGGAAGGGGAGGGTGTCCAGAGGGATATTCACATGGTTGCAGTTGACGACCTCACCACTAGATGCTTCTAAATCCTACAGTACAAACATTAAGTTAGGCTATAAAAAAAAAGTATCATTTTGGTATCAGTATGGAAACTCGGGGAGCATAGTGGTACCAGTGCTGAAAGTTCTGAAAGACTGAATGAGGTAGCTGCTCAGCCGTTCAAGAACGTCTTGGTTTTTACATTTCTGTTTTAGCAACAGATGAGTAAACACAGAATCACAGGTGCTAAAAGTTCTGAGAATGAGTTTTACTCACTTTTGATGTAGCTAGGCTAGCAGTTTTCCCTTGCTTTCCAGTCTTTGTACTTCAGTTAGGCTAAACAACCAACCCAGGTGGTCTGGACAGGCATGAAACATTTTACATATGACTCTGGACATAAAAACTTTCTTTTACCAACATTCGCTGTGTATTAATCATAAATATTGATGAACATTATGGATAAAATCTGTACATAACTGGCAAAAAAAACCCAACTAATTCATGATACATGCTGCATTTTACAACTTGATACAGTAGCTTCATTTTCTTGAAAATTAATTGTGTTAAAAATAATCTGACAGGAATGGATTTCTCGAACACCTTACAAGTCACACATTCATCCAAAAATGATCTGAATATTTGACATTGTCACAAGCAGTCCTTCTCAGTGACATCTGCACCATTGTGGCCATAATGGCCAGTGTTCCCAGGAATGGAAGAGCTAAACATTTTTGAGAGTTATGGCAAAGTATCAGACAGTTGATTAATGTATTAAATGTCATGTTTTTATAATTTAGTATTAAAATCATGATCAAAGTAATATATATAACCCAACTCTAACAAATGTATACACTTGGGCACAGACCAGGGCCTTGATATCAACACCAGAATATCCTCCCTATGAACGTCTGCCGCTCTATCCTGGTAATACTATCTTGGTAATTACACTCTGTTTCTCCTCGAAGCCTTCTGCCATTGTGGTTTGCTTAGTTTACTGCTGAGCTTACTTCATATCACAGTATCTGACATATTGTTCATGTGCTTAATGGCATCTTATATATATGTGTGTTAGATAACACTGTAAAAAATGTGAGTTAAAGGTGATAGCCATCACACACGCAAACAGTTAACTAACAGCCAAAGAACCCCAGTCTCCCAAATATCAATCTGTTCCTCCGGGGATCTACAACACTTGGCCATGAGTTAGCTTGAACTGTTATACCCTGGACTCATCAGTTTAATGCCATGTGTGTGCCACAGCTGTTTTCCTTTACTAATCTATATACAGTAAGTTGTTATAGTAAATGTGATGTTTTTTTATGGTGATTTCGATGGAACTCTGAATGATTAATCAAACAACATTGAGACAAAACTTTTTTTTCCGAGTGAACTGTAGTGTACCTATCATACAAGTGGTTTTAAAATGCACATTTTTTTATTGCTCATTTCTTACAATGATCCCTCAACTACATCAGCATGTGCCAGCAAGTTCTCCTAACTGCAGCCATTCTTCATTCAGACTGAATGGAGCCTGAATTCAGCTTGACCCAACATTTCTCTCACAAATGTTGACTCAAAAAATCAAACATTAAAAAAAAAATCTGTTCCCTCATCATTAGCTGTGTTTTTTTCCATAACTGATTATCCAAATACATTAGATACAAATGAATCGTATGCTAGTATTAATGTGTACATGATTACATATCACTTTCCAGTTTGTTTTCATGGTGTATTTCGACAAGTATTCTTTACTGTCAGTTGTTTTGATACTTGTATATGTCTGATCTAAACATGTCTCTGTTTTTATCCAATCCTCTGAGCAAAAAAAAAAAAACAGATTGTGTTCTCTGAAACATTGCATGTATTTTTGTGTAAAAAAATCTAGTGTTCTAACTGTGAAAAGATAACCACTGGGTTGTGATTATCAGTCTGTAATTATTTTGCTAAGTTATTTTTTACCATGGCATTGCTATATGTTGCTGTATTTTTCAGCTTCAGACACTGAATTGGGAATAAAATTTATGTACAGAAGGTTTTTGTCTGCTGTTGTACTTCTGCCATAAACATCAATATTGTGCAACAATCTGTCATAGTTTATCCCCTCTTTGGCAAACTCTACTATTTTTTCTCATGGTAAAATGATCATGTGAACTGATGTATGCTTTGTGGTGCTCATTCCCAGGGTTCTCTGACCCTTTCAGTTCTGGAGCTTCAGTTCAGTTTCTCACATGATCTGGACTCTGTTCTCTTTGGACTCTCTGTTGTCTATGAACCATTTTAAAGATACTTTCATTTTCAATTAGAGAATTGCAGGGTTAGATCTTTTCTCTAGCTTAGTTATTTCTGTCACTTTCTTTATGTGGACAAATCAATCCAACAGTGTAAATGTCTAAGGATCTGAAAATATACTCCATATTTAAGTAATATCACTTCTTCCTCCCTCTCTCTAAGGCCAGCCTTTCACTCCTCCTTTCAGCAGAGTGAAACAGTTACAAACACTTTCTCCTACAGCTCTTGCTGTGTTGCAGAGCTGCCCATCGAGCAGCTTCCAACTGTTGGTTTATGTTATGTATATGTAGAGGAAATGTAAACTTATAAACCAGTAAGGTATAAAAACACAACAGGCTCTCATGACAATGTCTAAATGAGGTGGTGAGCAAATATTAATTAACCAAAATGTGTGAATAATTAATTAAAAAAATAAAATAAAATTTTGATGCAGTGTAGACCTTGCATCCAGCTCTTTGATGGGAAGATCAAAGTGAGCATATATTAAGTTCAGCTCATCTCCCACTATTAAAGCACACATAATGGGGATACTCCTGTGATATTCTAAGTCATTAGCCGCGTCTCTGGTTTTGTTAGTTGAGGTCTCTCTCCAGTCTCTGCTGCTGTGTCCACTTGAGTTGCCTTGATGCCAGCTTTTAGACTTTCTCTGATGGTGTTACATGTCTCCTTGTAACCTGACCAAGGTCAGCTTTTTTGTCTTTAAACAAAGCTCTCACCTCTCTGTTAACTCAAGCTTCCTGTGAGGGAATGATTTGTCATCATCATCACATTTGATGATGAATGATCTCACCGTTGATGTGAGATTAAGATTGGTTCTGGCGAGTGGTAGCATCTCTGAACCTGTGCCTGTATGTGCACTCAAAACAACTCCCGTGTTCTGCAGTAGCTTCAACTATTTCTCCTGATGGTTTGACCCTTTCTGCTCACTAAACCCAGACAAACACATTCACAGACCAAAGGAACAGCCATCGGAAGCAGTCTGGGGTTAAATATTTTGAATAAAAGGACAGTTTGAGATGCAGATAGATGTTGGGAATTGAACTACTGAAATTCTGATCAGCAGACTAGGTAACTGCTGGGCCACAGCTTCCTTTGTTATTCTCTTTGCTTCTGAGTTTTTTACTTTTAAAAACTGACTCCTGCATCAACATAAATCGCTAAATTTCCAGCACGTTCAGCAATTTTTAAAATTCTTTTTGTGTATTTATATGATGAACCCATAATCTTTAGTGTAAAAACATTTAGCTTATAAAAACTTTTCATAGTTGTAATTCTTTAAAATTTTCTTTCGGTTTTTAATTTAAAAACAATTATGTGTATTCTTTTTTTCTATGGACCAAACAAAAAATACCTCAATATTGTTGTATCACCTGGCTCATTTTTTCATCATGTAATGATAACATGAGTCCGCTTGGGGTCATCAAGGCTCCCAAAAAACAGGCACCATTTACCAGATCCATGATAAAAGATCTGTGATTGCTGTAATGGAGCAGAACAATGTTCAAGGGATGTGGTAAGTGGAATCCCGGTTACCACTGAAGACTTTTTTATTGTTAATTTTACAAAACGGTAATGTTGAACAAATACCATTTCGGTGCTAAAAGAAAGCAACTTACATTAGGAACATGATGTTGGCTCATATTTTTGGAATGACCAAATACTCAGACACAACTTGTTGCTTTTGCTACTTTTATTCATTTGAAAGACTGTAATATTGAAGCTGATAGTAGATTGATGCAGGTGACCAAAGAGCTATGACAGTGCAACAGACTATTTTGTGAAATAAAAACAAGGCAGAGCTTGAATGCAATGGTAGCTAGCTCTGAAGAGATACATTAACAAAAACATGTCTGTCTCATTTCACATTTCAGCTGGCCAATTTAAATTTATCTCTCTATATACAAATCATATTAGTGTATTTTCAATTTTAGCTGAGTGCTGCTGGGAAGATTGAATGAGTTGCAATGGTTCAGAGTGCAGTTTATCTGTGGTGTTTTAATGAAAAAAAAAAAAAACTAAGAACAGTCAGTACATCTACCATGTACAATTATTCATGTAAGAAACAGGTTACGGTCTGTGTGTGCAAGAAAAAAACGATCTGTCATAACTGTTGTTTGGTGCACATGAATACATTTGAATCTGTGCTGATCTGTGGCCTGCCTGATGCAAAGGAAGACATCAAAGAAAAGTCCAGGAAAGCACTCATTCATGTTATATGTTTCAATGTTGTAGAAGTAGAAACCAAGTACAGACCTGATGGTTAAACTGGTGAACAGAATAGGGTATGATCTCACAGATTTTTTTTTGGTTATGCCAGGAAAGCATCTGTTCAAATTTTCAAAAGTCTAAAATAGTATTACACGCAGAACCCACTGCTTGCCAAGTCACTTCCTCAGCTGTGCAATGCACTGATGTCTTTAGAAAAATAAACCTCATGTGTTACACAGTCAATGAGTCATAAAAGCAATTCATTGAGCAAGTCAGGTCAGGTAGATAGCTATAAAATTACAGACATCTTAGACTGTTAGAGCACAGTAAATATGAAAAATTCAACATAAAAGTAAGATTTACAGTGCAGTCATCACCTTACTGTGATGTGCCAGAGGAATTAAGGAATTCTAGTTTGTAATGTCAAATGAACTGAAAAGGCACATCACATTTCTCAAGCTGATATTCAAATCAGACATCCTTTAGAAAAGCATATTCAGTGAAATACATGAAACTGCACAACATTTGACGTGGTACACAACAATGTACCAAACCACTTTTTAAACATACGATTCAGTATACAGCTTCCTTGGAAAAGGTCTGTAAACACCTTGAAGAATACCTCCCTTGATGTCAGAATCTGACATAATCTCAAAAGACATGTTCTTCATAATTTACAGCCACCGTGTTTAAGGCAACCCTGCTTTTCTTCAAGGAAACCAGGTTTCAGCATATCAGCTCAATGACCAGCTTGGCAATGGACACGCTCCAGCTCCAGCACGGTGGACACACTGGTAAAAAAAAAAAAAAGGTCAGTGGCCAAAGTTGGTACCCAATCAAAGACTATGAATTAAAGGTTGGCTGCAAATACGACCGCACAATGCTAAACTGATCAAAGAGCAAATCTGACAAAACCATTAACAAGACAATTTCTATTGTGTTAATTTTCGAACATTTGATTAGCTGTCACTGACACATCTTGCCTTCAAACAAGTCTGTTTTCTAGATTTTCTGTCTTTGTCCAAGACCAGTGAGAGGTTTACAGGTTTCTTCAGAATCAGGAGCAAGTGCTGATGTAGCACTTATTGCAGCACATCAGTAACAGTTGCATCTTCTTTCTTGGTTTGCCTTCTTTTTCCATGTGTGAATGTTTATGTCTAGAGAAGGACTGAATGCTGAGTAGGAAACAGATAAATACAAAACACTTTGGTCCATGCATGATCTATCTTGGCTGTTAAGGTTCATATATTCCAAACCATACATGGTTGCGGCTCATACCCTAGCAGTCTGGGAAATGGAGTCACTGTTTGCTTCTATCCATTCTCTTTCCACAGTACTAAGTGAATGCTATGGTCAGGCATGCTGGTAGCAAACACCAGTCCAGAGTCATTGCCCCCGTCCAAGCCGTTAAGCCAGGACGTCACACCAGCCAGGAAGCTGGATCCTCGTTTGGATTTCCTGTAGGCTGGTAGAGGCCAGCGGCCTGAGATATCCTCTGTCCTCAGGTCCATCACATACAGGAAGTGGTTGTCGAAGAGCAGTGCAAACACCTTGCCAAAACTGAGCAGGGACAGGTTAGCTGGGTCCTGTGTTTTTATCACCCTGGAAAAATAAAAGCTGGATTAAATTTTAAGGAGCAGTGTGATCATACTGTCATACAAAGTATGTATGTTATCAATAAATGACCAAAATTACAACAGCAAAAATGGGTACTTTACTGATAAGAATATGATGTAACACCCCTTGATTCTGAATAAACAAAGCTTCCTATTTGTTAGGCAGCTAGTATCTTTAAAAAAAAAAAAAACAAAAGCTCAGCACCCTGTCACTTAGCCTCTTTTACCTGAGAATCTCAAAACTGGCAAAGTCCCACTGATAAACACCGAGGTCAGAGCTGCAGACGATGTATCGGCCATCGAACTGCAGGCGAGGCTGAAGGCTGATGCTGCGGTCCTCCGACACCGACAGCGTCTTCAAACACTTGCAGTTGATTTCTCTTCCTAAAGGCCAAACCTGCAGAGGGAATGCAGCGTTTGTTCTTCAGGTTTAGAAGCAAAACCATTACAGCAATACCACACCAATGATGAAAGCTTGGAAATGTGTAGTTTCTTTATTTTTCGAAAAACACAACAAGCGTTACCTTAATTTCATACTTATCAGCACTTAGAAGAATATGGTCACCAGGACTATGAACCACTGATTCTACTTCACTTTTCTGTAGTATCACCTGATGGAGAGGAAACAACACAAGAAAAATGTTTCAAAATATACATCAAACATTTTTTGGTTAAACCCTGATCATTAGTTTATGAACACCTCTATTATACCAGAGACCAACACATTACCAGGCAGGAAACACAGTGATAACAGGGCAACTGGAACCATTACATCACCCACCTTACAATACTGATTGCAAATGAGAAAAAACTACTCACAGTTCTGAAAATTAAGTGCATAGTAACTCTTTCCCAGGCAAGCTTTACTGACCTTTGTGACCCACTCAGTGTGTCCAGTCAGAGTGTTAAGACAGGCACCAGCTGACAAAGCCCAGACCTTCACAGAGAAGTCTGCAGAGCCGCTCACCAGTAGGTCCAACTCATCATTGTAGTCCACACTGAAGACTGAACAGACACAGAATGTTTCAGGACTACAACCCTTTTAAAATATCAAAAAAATCAGAATATCAAGTAAAATGCCAAACAAATAAAGATTGTCACGTGACACTAAATAAAGCAGAAGTAAAATCTGCAGTGGTTGAAACCAACCTGCTCCTGTGTGGCCACGGAACTGTTGGATTTTAGCCCCTGTACTCCACTCCCAGCATGCAATAGTGTTGTCGAAGGACCCGGTCACCAGCTTCTGTTCATCAAACTTCACTGTGGCACAGGTGTGTGTCTGAATACCATAAATGCACTGCCCGGTGCGTACATCCCATAATTTGGCAGACAGGTCATCAGATCCTAAAAAATGAGGATATCCATGTTAATAATAGATGGACTGCATTTATACTGCACTTTTCATCAGTGGAGCAGTTTGGGGATCACTGAAATTTTTTACAATTTTTTTGAAGTTTATTTTTTACAATTATTATATATGTTTTAAGGCTGTAAAACCCCTCACCACACACTTTATACACTTTTCTCAGAC
>JAPZDY010000011.1:1461571-1474462 GCA_029783645.1 Ctenochaetus hawaiiensis
GCAGAATTCATGGAAATTGGTTGAATTTTCATTAATTGTTGCGATCGCAACATCGCGAATTCCTGGAGGGACTGTCTATTTTCAGAAGGCCAACATGGATTTTTCAATGTTACATTTTTTGCTCTTATCTACAAACTTAAAGTAACATTTTAGCATTTTAACTCCCCTTAAAGTTCAAGCATTGGCTCTCTCAATATATAAATGTCCTTTCTTTCATCATCATCATCATCATCATCATGGACAATGGAGTACACTGAATACATTGAATATAACTGGGACAGGCTTACTGGTCAATGCTGCTTTCCAGACTCACATTGCTGCATGGTCTCTTTAACAGCACTGGTGGACGAGGCTGTGAAAGCAAACAAACAAAAAAAAAAAGGAAGAAAAAGGGACTCAATTTATTTAGCAAACCTACCTCCTCAATAGACAGAGCTAAAGGAATACATGTACACTGTAACAATGTTTGAAGAATTACTTGGAAATGGAATAAATATCAATGTGATAGAGTGAAACTGTTCAATTGACAAACAGAAAAGGTCAGTTATTTCATTTGATTTCTTAAGTAATTCCGTAAATTTAAAAGCTGACAATCAGTATACATTATTACACCGATGCAAAAGTCATAAATAAAACTGTTTCCAAAAAAGCCGTCCTTTCCTGTGGTAATATTTTTTTAATCCAAAACTAAAAAGCAGATTATAAAAACTGTTGGGACACTTTAAAACATAAATAAAAAACAGAATTCAATGATTTACCAGTCCTTTTTACCTTTATTTAAAATTGAAAAAATCTGTATACCATTCCAAGTAAGTCAAGACTGGGTCACAGTGTTAACAAAGGGAAAGTAATAAAATGTAAATAAATAAATAAATAATAAAATAATAATAAATAAAGGAATTAGTGAATGAATAAATAAACAATAAATAAATAAATAAATCTACCAAAAAAAGTTTGAGAACAATCCACAGGTAAACAGGTTCATAGGTAACAGGTAACATACCCACATACACAGCCCTGTTGTTTACACTTAGTGTGCGTCACTGTAAACAACTATGTACTGCTATTATGACACCCAACAGCCAAGGTGAGAAATCCTACATCTGAGTGCCCAAAACATGCACTCTAACCAGTGGTATGTATGTAACTCTGGTGCTGATGATGATCAAACAATCTAACTTGTAATACTTATAGGAGCGATCGCTTGCACCTTCTTTATGCCCATTTGCACATTACTGGGCAACACTCTGTTCCTGTTGCGCATAGTCTCACAAATTTATGATTGCATCTTGTACATCATTATGCATATTAAAGCTCCTTGTGTAACCTTATGTAACCTTAAAATTAGAATGACACATTCATTGCAGCCTGTGGTGTCAAACAGCAGCTCTAATATGTTGTCACAAATAATAAAGAATAATCTCTGGCAAATTTAAATCATGGTATTATATCTTTTTATCTTACGAGCCTTACAACATCTGCAACCTTCTGACTTTCTGCCTACCTGTCCAAAGTGCACAGTGATTGGCCGGTGGCCGTCCAAGGTTCGCAGTGGCCCCTCTCTTCTGACTGCACTGGTGGTCGTAAAGTCCACTGTATTGTCGTCGTCAATGACTGCAGACCCTGCTGTGGAGAAGCCATTTTCTGCCTGTTCCTGCAGAGCAAGGACACAGGGAGGTGGAGGTTGACATGGTTGAAAGGAGTGAGGGCAGTGGTGGGATTCAGGTAAGGTATTTGAGGTAAGTCAGGGTGGTATTTTAGAATTTTTTTATGAGAGATGACCAAAAATTGTCACCAGTTTTACTGTGAAACATAAGATTTACGCTGTCAGATTTACACACCAGCGTAGCAGTGTTTACAGGAACAACCAAAGGCGAGCTAAATTTTTTTTTTACCACCAGCGTAGAACTACATACCCTCTGCTTAAGCCGGCTCTTGACTTCCTTGATACGCATTTTAGCATGGTCCTTAGCCTGCCAAACAAACATAAACACAGTCAGATCAATGCCATTCTAATTTTTATCTAACAGTTATTCCAATATCTGATGCTGACAAAAGCCAGAAACATGCTTACAAACTTGTAAACGGTCTTCATGGCTGGGTTTGCCTTGGTCTTCACAGTGTTGAAAATAGCCCCACCCCCTTTCTGTTGGAAAACATTTACACAAAATCTGTGAGTGATCGCATGTCCCACATTCAGTTATCTCAAAAGAAGATCGGGAATTATTGAGTTTTGCTCTAAAAGAGCAATTTAATATACTTTATAAGAGCATGATTAAAGGTCTGAAGCCCCGCTAGCAGCACCCAGAGGCTGAAGTATTCATTACTGGTGCAAAGCAATACTTAAAAAACAGTTTAAAACTAAACAGTTATGACATTCTTAGAGGCTTCTCAGAGGTAAAATCATAAAAGGTGAGATATGTTCTAATGGAGATATTGGAAGCAAGAAATTGTTGTTATTAATTAAAAGCCTTCATTATCTAAAGAGTACGACTGTAGTGCTTGAGGAAAAAAAAAAGGATTTCACCAAAATCATTTGAGTATCTTCTGGGGAGCATTAGTATCTGCTAATTTTGAGTTAATCTGGTTAGTAGTTCTTGAAATAAAGTTGCGTGGACCAAAGTTTTGAATGGACAGATTGACAGCCATACAATGATACAACATCACTAATCTCACTTAATAGGACTGACAGAAATTAAAATGTGATAAATATATTTTTTAGTGTAGAAGTATTAGCACTAACTCACCTTTACAGTGAACAGCCACTGATGGTAGGTCTTGTCACTGCCTGTGAGTGGAAGTATCACAACAACAGAAGGTCAACAACATCAAGAAGTGGCCATCCTAAGTAACAGCTGGGAAGTTCTAGGAAGTCTAGCCTGAGGTCTGATGTAAAACCTGTGTGCCACTGAGTTTTTTCTGTTAACTTTCTTGTCTACTAGAAAGTTGTGGAAGGTGTCACACAGGCAGACATTTGCTGCTTAATATCACCTTTCACCAGCATTTTATCAGATATCTGAATAGATCACTTGTAAACATAAAGTGGGAAGAACACAGTGCTGGGAGGAAATTATGTAGTTTCTTCTACAGCACTTTGACACACATGTAATTTCAATGCCAAACACAACACAACACAAATACTTATTACTCTACCTATTACTTGATTCAAATGGATAAGAAGACAGTATAGGCGCTCATCACTATATGGCCCTGAAAGGCTACATGTTAACACATTAATTATGACCAACCTGCATATTCACCCATGTTGATCTCCTCCTCAAAGATGTCACTGAAACCTTCTCCAGAGTTTAACAGGTCCAATCGGCCATCAATGAACTACATACATAACCACAAAATGTAGAAAGAATGTGAGAGAAAGGGTTTAATAAAGGTGTGTATTTGTGTGTTTGTGTTTGTGTGTACCTGTTTGAAGAGCTGCAGCTGGATTGCATTCTGGAGGAACTCTCTCATGGCACTGGATCGATGGTTTACAAAGGTTTCCTCATTGAATGTTATTGGCTCTCCCTATATATGCAGGAAAACAACAAGTGTCACAGTAGTCTAAAACACTAAGAGACTCAACATTTTAAACTCAGCCCCCATCCTGACCTTTGGCGTTGCTATAGTTTTTGGCTACTGTTACTATTTAAAGATGTGGGCTAACACGTGACTTTTGGTTTGCCATTTAAGGGCTGTATGATTTCCAGGATGTGAAACACCCAGATGGAATGTAAATTTGATCATAAAAAACAGAACTGTAACACAGAGACAATTGCTGAAACTGCCAAAAAGTGGACACAATATAAGTTATCACATTTTCCCTGCCACAACAAGCAATTTTTTTAAATACTGCCTGAGATAAATGAAAAACATGCAAAACTATGTTGCTATGTTTGGTGTCAAATGAACACAAAGTCATGTTGAAATCACCCTCTGTAAGACACAGAAAGAGGCCTCGAGCTAGCAAGAGCTTATCACTTCAACAAACTTGCAAGTGTAAGATTTTGTGGCTGTACGTGTGGAGTCAGATCTTCTGTTGGAAAATAACGCAACACTATGTCAATTTTAAGTCAAGCATTGAGAATGAGCTCTTCTTGGACGCACTTAAACTGTGTGTTTGAGCTATGTATGCTTTACTAAAAAAATTATTATTTGATAAAAAAATAGTGCAATGCTGTGTAACATTTTATTTATTGATATTCAGTGAATTTGAATATTCTCTTATAAAGTCTAACACATGATTAGACAACATGCCTGGACTGTAAAAACACAAAATTTTGAAAAATTTAGACAAAAATACATAGAATTCGGAAAAAATTAAAATATCTGAAAAAAACTACATAGGGCCCTACTCACTCAAGCTTAGAGTCAGATAAAGTGATTGTTATCAACTTTGGTTTTTCTTTTTCTTCCTCCTGTGGTCTAAAGAATGCACTGACCGACTCAATCTGCAGAGCGTTTCTGTAGCTGCCGAACAGAGCCGCCTGACTCTTGAGGAATGCTCGAGCCACACCGTCTCCAGTTGTTGTTGAAACCTTCTTTAAACGACTTTTTATTGATGAAACCTTGGGGACATGAATTCACACTAATTATAACATATGTTTATGTGTAGATGTTCAAATCCATATTTAAAACTCAACATTTTTCTGTAACCCATTATCTAGTGTACAGTAGTATCTCACCACATCATTTGGTAGGCTTTGGAGGTCATCATAGGGGGTTTCAAGGGTGTTTGTGTCCACATTCAAGACCACTATATCATCCAGAGCCAACCCTCGAACTTTCTACGTGTAACAGAAAGAGCACACTGATAGAGTCAGCTGAAGAAAAGAGACACTGTACTTGTAAGACAGGTGGACACTGTATAATTTAAAATCTGCCAGTACCACAGTAAAGCAAAGGTCAAGAAGTTAACTGCAATTCCTTGTTTTAAGTCTTGAATGATGTGGAAGCTGTGTGCCAGTCACTGACACTTACCTCCATCAGGCTGGAATGAACTCCGATGAGGTAGGGCATTGGGGCACTGAAAAAAGACCCACTTTTTTAGTTACAACATTTATTTACAACTTTCAGTAACCTATCAACTCAACATACATAACACTTTTTTAGGCTAAGCTGTTTTCTTCTGAATATTGTAATATTAATAGTTCTAGTACCGTAGTACTGCAGGGTTTAGCAAGTTAAATTTAAGAACTTTTGCCAAACCATTTATGTTCTACTTATGGTGGTTTTCGATGCGCATTTCTGGCTCGGCAAATAATTCTATTATTTCAAATGAATGTTTTTATGTTTGAGCTGGTCTGACTTTTCTATATTGTGTTATTTCCGTTCCCAAATCAGCTCTGAGTGGAATTTCTCAAAAGAAATGGAGGAAGAAGTGAGGGCAAAGCTGCCAGGTACAGAGTACACCTTCACTGAAAACTCTAATGGAAGACTTAGGCTTCATCAGATGACTAGATCATTTAGTGCCATACTTTCTCATCTTAAGTATTAGACTCTATGGTCTCAATACTGCTGCATCTTTGGGCCTAACTCACCAGTCTGTCTAGCTCAACTATATTTGCTCTGGATTGATGTTGTCACAAAGCTGTTGACAGGCTCCTGGAGAGCTCAGAAATTAATTAAATGATTTGATGATAAAAACACAGCCTACAATCTGATTTGTACTTGCATTTTCCTTTGTCTTAATATAGCCTACAATTGTGTTGAAACAATGAACTGTCTAGTAATCTAAGATGAAACTCTGGTGTTTGCAATTCAGTCCATAATTTACTGCAAGTGAACTACTGACTCCTTGGTGCATAGGCTAGTAATAACAACTTTCAGTTTTTAATGACAAGCTGGGTTTTAACTGAGATAAAGTTTTTTTCCTTTTATGTGAGAGATGGCCATAACTAATGGGACAATGTTTATTAGGCTACATGAATATAACTCAATGAAACTGTCGGCTTATCTTTAATTGTATTGCAGACTATTGACAGCCAAGCGATGTGCTGCTGTAAGCTGCTATGAGAATACTAACGTTACTGCTACTGCTGCTACTAATAATAGGCTAATAACGGAAAAACATTAGCCACATGCTGTACTTGAGATGGATCGCATCTATTGTTTTTTATTGACTTCTAAAATGTACAAAACTGTAGTTTTTAAATGTTTTGATCAACCAGCAAGAGAGGCTATTTTTTCTGTGAATATGTATGTGTATAGAGGCTTCAAATTCTTACAAAATAGATGATCAGCCTAAATTATTGCCTTATCTAAATTTCTTTGCCCTAAAAGCTTGATCTAAACATTGGGCAGCAGTGCAGCATTTGGTACAACTTCCTTTGAAATGCTGTATATAAACTATCATAAATGGGAGAAAAAACATTGACTAATACATGTGAATATAAAGCATAAATACTGTGTTCTCTGAATGACAAGGGGCTCATTGTTATTTTCAAGGACATCAAGATATCAATGAAAATTTGTCTTGACTTAAATTGTGTGTACACTCGCGGTCATTGCTATCTGTGTGTGTTTAGCAAAATTGAGTGTACACTTTGTTTAACACAGCAGGTTAGAGTCTGGACGATAACCAGCATACTCACCAGCAGTAGTCTAAGAGATGTTGAGGCAGGACAGGAATGTAAACATGTTGCCAGTGCATTGGATACAACATGGCTGCAGACCCATGGACACAAGCTGTTAACTGTGGATAAAGACAAACGTCAAAGATGATATTGGATGCCACATTGCTGTTCAAGTGTCAGTTTACAGTTTGAAATACAATTCAGGTATAAAAAAACATAGATAAAACAAAAAGTAATAAAAAGCATAAATATAAAATTCCTTTCATATATTGTTGTTATTGATGTTTGAAATCACATAAATGGATCTTGCAAGTATATAAAATTTATTTCAAATATATCAACCATGATAGTGTGAACTATGAAACCCAGTATGTGTCATGGAGAGAAAAAACTACTTAACTTACTCAGTGCTCACTTGGAAAAAACGCAAAAGTTGACACTCTGACATTGACTCAAGGAATGTCAAAGATAAACTGACGTTACACTATTGGATAACTGACTGAAATAACCTTGTTAATCTGTAATCTACTACTTCACCACTAACTAACTACTGTAACATCAAGCATTTTGAACTTATATTTACTAAAGTGGCAGTAGTAACTGAAGTTAAGAGACAAAACAGGACAAATGGAACAAAGAAAAATCGACTGGCTGTATAAGGTCAGTTCCACTGTAAAGCACGTATTTGTCTATATAATCCCCTTAACTTGAAACTGTTTTTTTTTTTAAGATTCTTTGACAAAGATGATTTGGATACTTTTGTATTCGTTTTTCATTAATACAATTTCCAACCTTATTTTGTACTTACAGTGATCTATATTGTCAATTTGAGCTCAGGAAAAAAACACAACAAAAAAATAATCCCAACACCTTGAAATTGCAAAATTCCTTTTAAAGTCAAGAAATGAGGAAAAAAATTCAACTCTTTTTAAGAAAGGTCATAGTAAATGCTGTGGTCCTGTAAACTAAAGACTCTACTGGACCTGTACATTACTGAAAGATTTAAAAGAAATCAAAATGGACAAAACCTTAGAGGAGAGAAGAAACAGAAGATTGACTCTACTTACAGTGCTTAGTTTGCTACAGCAGATGAGGATTCGACGTTCATAAAGCATACTAGCATACAGATGAAGCATGTTATTGACATCTACTGCTACAAAGTACTCTGTTAAGTTTCTCTGCAAGGGGTCAAACACAATAGGAGAAAAAACAAGAAAGTTAGTTGTGAAGTTAAAGACCATGATTCAGTGTGAATGATATTAACTGTGGTTCAAGTCATAAAACTTAACAAAGGGTATCTAGTAGCTATTTCAGTTGCAAAAACCCTAAACAATGACGTATTATTTCAAAGGCTGCAAGATTGGAAAAATATAATGACAGTTCTCTCACCTCATAATTGCATAATACGCTAAAAATATGACTTGCTGTTTCATCATTACCATTTTTAGGTCAAAAAGATAATATTCAAAGTTAACCTACTGATTTAGGTCTTCATAATTTTCAAAAAGTCATAATTGTTCAGTCTAATCTAACAAATCCAAACTAAACAAATGTGCTCTGATTTTTTCATATGGATTTAAGTGAGTTCCTGCAGTAGCAGCTTAAGTAGCCTGGTGCCTCTAACTTCAGTTAAAGCTAAGGAAAGAGCTTCAGAAGTCTGGTAAGCTCACTTCATACTCAACCCACACCCCAGACTTTAACCCTAACCCTAACTTTGGTCTTCAGCCCCAATTTATTTCAGAAAGGGACAGGAAAAAACAATTACTGTTAGAATTGACCCTCTGTTTTCATATATTTTCTATATATATGTAATATATAAACATAACATATACAGAGCACATCTGGCAAAGAAATAGTCATACTTACGTGGAACTATCCACCAGAGTAAAAGATACAGACCATTAGATTACTCTTACATTTGTCTGCTAGGCCACCAGGTGGCACAGAATTTGGTGACAGCTGTAATCATGACAACATTCTTTTTGCTGCAAGGATAGTTTTATTCCATAGGTGGATACTGTAAAGCCTACTGTACATAGTATGGAGAAAAAGTTACTGAGGCAGACTGTCTTATCTGGGTCAAATACAAATCCAGTAGTTTTTGTCTTCTCTTTACCATCAGTGGCTGAGTGTTTAAGCTGGCATGCACAGCTCCTAGTTTTAAATGGCTATAGAATGGTTGCATGTATGAATTTCCTACAGTTTCTTTTTTTTTCAGACAAATTGTGAACATAACAACATGATTCATTTTTCATTCAAAACAATAAGTCCGCAGCTCTATCAGATATCACCTTCTCACATGCTGAAATTCTCAACACCTCACACTGATTAGCAAAGTACTTATCATAAAGACCGACAAACATCTGAGCAGTACACGTAGCAGGCACGAATGCATGGTAATAGTATGAATTGTCTTTCAATGACAGTTTCTTGTAATCCAGGTTTGGTGTAAAAGTATCCCTAAGTATTTCTGGCTATAAACTCATCTATATTTTCTAAATTACCTGACCTGGTCATGGATACAAAAGATAAGTATTATAGGCTCTTTTTGGCTAAATGTTGGGGATTTAAGAGCTTTGACCAGAATGAGGAAACAACAAATACTCACATTCTCAGGTATGCTGGGGAGTTCCCCTGTGTCAGGCACAGTGAAGAAGGAATGCTGAAGAAAACAGAAACAAGAGGATCAGTTTTAGTATGAATTTATCGAAGTGTGGAAGAGACAAATAAAAAGCAACTCAAATAGACTGTGCAAAATAATACTTTCAACTCATTTACCACTTCTCCAATATACAGAGCAATCCTATCAAACAGACATTCACGGTAATACTGTAGTGGTTGTGGTTTATACATGAAAGTAACATGTTGACCTTTATGACAGAGTAATCCAACTTTGAGTGACATATTGTAGCTTTTCCAAATCGAGTTTCATTGCATGTGATGTGGTCAAGTATGACTCACCACACCGAGATGAACAGGGACTCCAGGCTCAGGGATGGGGAGCGTATGCAGTGACACCAGGAGCTCCTGCCACTGGCTTTCCTAAATATTCAAAAGATTGGTAGTTAAAAAAAGTTAAAAAAATTTAATTAATTAATTCCCTCAAAATGTTACTGAGATGTTGAAAGGGACAGACTGACGAGCAACCCAAAAACATAATGCCTTCAGCCACAGCTTTTGCCAGTTTTGGGGCATAACAATGTGATATAAAAACGCAGAGGGACTAAAGTCGAGTTGAGTCAAGTCGAGCCGTATCATGCAGTGACAACACAGCAAAACATGACTCCAAGATCAAGGGGATTGGTTGGAAGACAAACAGCACAGCCTGCAGAATATAATTACTGCAAAGTCATACAAGAAAATTACAGTTAGAACTTTCTGTCATGTTATCATCCAACTGGTTATGACTGACTGGTTATACTGCTGTTACAGTCTATTATCCTTCTGTAAATAAAAACATTTTTAAAAATGTCAATGCAAACAAATAAATCAGTGTTATAGATTCATTTTTTTAAAATAAATCTGGTTTTCTGTTTCCTTTGTAGTTTTTGAGTAATCCATTATCTGTAGTCAACATTACATATATGTGCAAAAACTGGAGCTGAAAACAAAAATTCCTCTTCAGTTTATCCCAAAAGCAAAATAAAGATAATAATAATAAAAATAATATCCCTATGTTCACTGTGGACATTGACTCACAAATTCCTTAAAATGTCAAGAAATCTAATATGACGTAATGTCTCCATAACAAGAAGAGTCACCTGTCCAGGACTTACCTGGCCTTTGATGGTGTAATCTGCCAGGATATTAAGAAGCTTGTAGAAAACTTCAAACCAGGGTAGGTAGCTGAGAGAATAAAAAGTGTCCTTTTATTTTTCAAAAAGCCGAGCTTTACACTGTATCTCTGTGACAGTTTGGGGCTAACAACACAGCTTAATGATTGTTACTGACAAAACTGTGGGACTCCAATCAGTTTTCACTCTAAACACAGTGGGAACTTGAGATCCTGGTTAACCTGGTTGAAAGAGGAGTAGCGGCTTTCACTGGACTATTTTTAAAAAAGATCATAGGAGTTACTCTTTGACTTTTTATTCATTCATTTTATTCATTAACATCATTATGCTTTAAATGGCATTTCTGCTCAATACAGTCAGTACAGTATATGAAGTCCCACAAAGTCATAACTGTAATGTTGGTACTGTAAATGTTTTTCTCTTAATTATACAATCATCATCCTAATTTTTGGTTTAATTATTTTCCATTGATTTTATTCACACATTTAAAATATTTAAAATATTCAATAAATTCACTGAATAGATGGCTTGATTGCGCCAAAAGTTAGACACAATACCAAAAGTTGCTTTGCCAAAATTGCTAGATAACCTACTGAATACTTCCTGAAGATGGTAGCGAGAGTGGCTGAACCAACCCACAGACACGCACAGACTTACCTGAGTATGCAGTAACAGGTGTGAGCACCTGAGGAGAGGCGACAGAAGCCAAATCTTTGTTTGCTCTCAATGTCAGTCAACACAAATGTGAAGTTCTGGCCGACCTGGTTGACTGACAGGCTGCAGATTGAGAAAGGGTTAAGAAATAGAGAGAGAGAGAGATGAAGGGATTCAGAGTACAAGTCTTCACTAATCCCATTGTATTACCCAGGTCTGTTAAACATTAAGTGTAAAATCCAGATGGATCAAAGAAGAGCCAGTTAAGATCCTAATTGAAGTGCTGTGTGAGTGTGTGTGTGACTGTATTGTAAATTGTTATATTGTAGTGAGTTTGCGGTGAAGACGATACAAAATAATCTGCGCAAGTGAAGTCATGCTGTTTCAGTCAGCAAGAAAGGAATTAAGGGAAACCTAAATGTATTTTATCAACTTTCTTGGCAGGAAGGATGGATTATAGGCATCATAGCCAGACACAGAGGAGAAGGATAATAATGTTACAATTGGGACAGTATGTAAATCAACTTATTTATGGCAAGAAACATATTTATAACAATCAGCTTTGAAATTGTTGATGATCAAGTAAGCATCTAAGTAGTATTTGTCTGAGGTGCAATGAGACAGAGTTTGCCAAATTGAGAGAAAGGTGCATGTTTGTGTGCATCTACCTGTCCAAGCTAAAAGGAAAGCAGAACTTGGGCACAGTCTGAAGAGTTTCCTGAAAGATAGAGATGAACAATAAAGTAGTTACTCTGTTATCATCCTGTATTTACAAATAATGCTACACAATATTAAACTGAAAAATGCTTGAGGGGCTGATGGGAAGAATGCGGTGAATATTTTGATGTATTTAAGGTATCGGCTATATTTCAAGGTTGCCCAAGTTTTCCATTTCTGGCGTATATTAAAAAACAAACAAACAAACAAGCAAACAAAAAATAGTGTGCCATGGTGGTAAAAGTGCTGATTAGAAATAAGTCAGTGCACAACATCAGAAAAAAGTGAAATGAAACAACTACAGAAGGGAGAGTAACAACTATATGGAAATGCACATAATGAACAGCCATTAAGAGGATTAAAAAAGGAGGATTTCAAACCTGGTCGGTGTAATCTTCAGGAAACTGCCTTCGCACTTCTGGCCCTGTTAGAAATAGAGAGACAGACAGCAGAGAAGTTAACAGGACCCACTCAGAGCACATTCATCTTAATTTACAGCGTAAGTTCACCTCCAAATTCATTCCTCCCTCCCAGCATATCTAAAAATCTAAAAAAGAAAAGCGAAAAAAGAGTGTGACATCGTGGCTACAAAGCATGTGATGTGAGATGTAAGAAGACACACCAAACAGAGTTGACAGATCACCACTGGACAGTATAGCAGAGGTCCACTTCAGATTGGAGGACTCTAATATTCTTTTTTCAAATAAGTTTCATGAGTTAAATATTAAAGACCCTATTAAACTTTGTGTTAGCATTGGCCTTCCAAGTTTTGTGAAGACTGACAACAGTAGATCATGAGTTGAGTTTTCTACCAAATAAATGCCCCTATTAATAAATGTGACAATAATACATTTACCAGTATTAACCACAGTATTGCAAGGCTTAAGGTACAAGGTAGTTCACTGGTTCTTGAGCCACACAAAGTTGCAAAACAAATAAAAGTTTTTAGTTCTACATGCAATATAGTAGAATAGAATTAGATAAACAAATTAAACTAAAATACAGTGTTCCCTCACTATAACGCGGTTCACCTTTCGTGGCCTCACTGTTTCGTGGATTTTTTTTAGCGCAATTTTGCGTGTTTTTTCTTACAGCGTATGAACACGCATTGTGTTCTGCATCCTGATTGGCTAAGGGAGAACCCGCGCATTGTG
>JAPZDY010000011.1:1492500-1504981 GCA_029783645.1 Ctenochaetus hawaiiensis
GTTTTGGAGAGCTCTGAATGAGATCTGTTGTATTTCACTGAGCCAGTGAAGGTCTCGGCGGACTGGGATGTTGCAGTCATAGAAGTGTTAGTGGATAAGTTGATGAGCAACAGAGTTGTGGATGCAAGGGAGTTTATTTAGTGGCTATACACTCATGCACATAGGACAAGTTATAGCAAGAGTTGGGCATCTGTCATCTATCTCGTCATATCTCATATGATTCAATAGTGTTAATGGGCCTTTCTTGCTTTCAGTTAGTTTGCTATTCAGTGATGATATACATACAGACAGTAGCACCTGGGCTTTCATTGCATATCAACACATAATAACTGCAGAACAGCTAGCTTCTCTCTCTCAAATTCAACCAGTGGACAGTGGTTGACTGACAACCTGTAACATTAGCTGGCCAGAAAAAAACTAACCCAACAGAAGCAAAAATGAGGACTGGTGATGATTATTAAGTGTTGGTATTGAGTGGTAAAAGTAAAGAAATATAGAACACATCTTTGTGTGAGCTTGAGCATCTCAAGGAACTTACTGGAACCACCACACCACAGACATTCAAACTGAAACAGGCACGCACTCTTACTACCTGTGTGTGCGCGTATGTGAAATACATCCATGGATTAGGGGAGTTTTTGTAAATATTAAGTTTAAATCATATACTGCCTATGGCATTAACATTTTTTCAGCTTGTCAAACATGGACTTGCGTTAAAAACAACCTTTTTAACTCTTATTTTGTAGGGGTATTGGCACTCCCCAATGTAATGTTAGCCATTTAGCCACGTCTTATAGACAATATCGCAAAAGTTGAAAACATATAACGTTTAAGGAAAGCCTACTGCACATATAAACAGTGTGAAACAACGGGCTGTCACGTTGGGTGCTAGCAGAGTCATATTTGCGCAGAATCTAGTAACATTACTGTACTTTTTCAGTTGATATGGCTCTCTGGTCTCTCACTATATCTTTGCCGAATTCGCAATCATCTGCTTGTAAACAAATGCACGTTGCTGAGGGGGAGGCGTAAACGCCCTACATGTGTTTTACGACAGCGCTGTTGCAGTTAGAGACCCTTAGATGGCGCCCAAGCGCACAAAAAACTAATTTGATTGGTTCAGTTCACCATTTACCAAAAGTCTTCAATAATACAGCTCAACATTCATTTTCAGTTGTCATCCACAACACAGTCTGTGACCATAAAAATGCATGTCTAAAGAACAATTGCGTTAATGAATTTTTTATTGCATGACAGGTGACTAGGCATTGCCTCATTTTACTTTGACACATGAAGATGTGAGAGAAGTCAGCTAACCATCCAATCAGACAACTTGATCCACAGCAGCCTCCATCATGAACACTGTGCGCTGTTTTTGTCCTGCGATTCTCATATGTATGTTCACGTGTCTGCAACACTCTCCTTCGTAAACCAGGCATTAAATAAAAAAATGTTGAATATACCTTTCTTACTTTTGTTTTATGCTTTAACCTTAAAGAAACCTTAAGAAAAACACAGCACAAGGGACTTACAGACCAGATATGTACAGTTTTGCTGTAGCGGACACAAATTATGCAGTTTCATTTCAGTTGGCCATGGCTGTTAACATAATAACCCCTATTCTTAGTCATATTTCCTGGTATTTTTGTTGGAATGCTGAGCCATTGTTAAATAGTTATCCCCAGACACAATGGTTAAACAGTCCTCTGTGTTCTGAACGTTCTAAATGCATGTGAGAGGTTTTTACAGGCCAACAGAGATGGATGAGCAGCATTATGTGTCTGTGTGATTTATTCTTTGGCTTCTTTACATCTGCACTAAATATATCAAACACTTACTCACTTTTCACACCATCCTCTCTTCTTTCCTGACACCTGTTACATTATTTGACATTCTTTCTCTTTTTATTATAAAATAGTTAATGTAATTATATCAGTAACATTAGCATATATGTTGTCAGCGTTGCCACTTGCATGATATTTTGTATTCAGCATTTCGGAGTGTTTTTTACTATCTTAGTTGTTGGGATCATTTTGAACGGGTCAAATCTAAAAGCTATTCTAACTGTTTAAAGCCCTGCCTGATAGAGTTCCATAGTAGCAAGTATCTCTTTCTCTGAATTCACCTCTCAAGTCTAACATGGTGTAAAAAGAAAGCTGCTATACTGTTGACAGAGAGAGTCAGTGATCCTTTGAGAAGCATGAATATGCTTAGTCAGTGTTAGTCCAAATTTTGGCCTAGTGGAAATCTAATGGGGTCACCAAAAGAATAATAAATGATCCTTTGGGGACCAGTAGTGTTCACACTGAATTACATTGAAATCTTTTTTAGCTCAAAAGACACTATATTATAGATATAACATTGATCTTTGACATAACCTTTGGGAACTTCAAATATTTGCATCAAATGTTACACCAGTCTGTCCACTATTCCATGAATCATATCTTGATCTGTGTTGAGTGTATAGGTGGACAGATAAGCATCACCATCTGTAGGCACTAGAACTAATGAGGCAAATAACATTCTTCCTCATCATTAAGGCATTTTTCTCTTTGGGGTTAGGCAAGAACTATACTATCAGGAGGTTTTAGGGCATGGGCAGTCCTGTTTGAACTTTTGAACAGTTTTTGTTTCAAACCTTTGCCATCTGCACTTTCTTTCTCCATTATCACTCACACCCAGACTGTTTCCCTCATTCACTAGATGGCAGCACTGCAGAGTCCATTTTATGGGGACAAGATGAACCTCCTCTCACTGTGCCAGAAAATTGAGCAGTGTGATTACCCTCCCCTCCCACCTGACCATTACTCTGAGAAGGTAGAGCAATACAAACTTACTGTTTAAACTCCTTTTTATTTTACCTCATCATTCTCAGTGGAGAAAATGTACCTTTATTATCAGTTACTATTACTGTTATTGACATTAGTCAGTCAAATAGTAATACCAAAAGCATCAGTAAGCATGAATCCAGACGTTTTTGTCTCTATAATCAATCACTATTGCTAAAAGGTGTGTCATTGAAATTTGAAGGCCAATTTTCTAGCTATTTTATACTGTAGTATATATCTATCTTGGTTGTCTGGTTCCTTTTTGTTTTTTGTTTTTACTTCCCTTTTTTAGCTAGGGTAGCAGTGCCTTTGCTTCTGTTCTTTCGTGTTGTACAAGTGCTGTCCTGTGTCGTCAGAAACCCTTTCAAAGTATGGTATATCGTTATGTTGAATGTTTTGTTCTTGCCAACAAATTTCATGTACAGAGACAAACCAACACTAAATGTGTCCTCCTAACAAGTATTGTTTGTGTATTAAAGTGTGATATATTTTCTTCCTTTGTTCTATAGAGGTCAATTGTCGTCAAAAGTTAAACACACACAAATGAATGACTCACAGTGACTCACTGTGTTAGGGAATATGTTTCTTATTTACCATGAACAAACACACTGTATGCACTCTTTCTTTTGGTTTTGCTAACATTTGCTTAAAAATCTCAGCAACCTGCTGCTTTAGGGGATTACTGATGAATTACACTTTGTATTTGAGAGGCTCATAAGTATTCATAAACTGCTTAACATATTGGTTTTGGAATTTATTGACAATGAAAAATATCGGATAACACTATTGTTGTCCTTTAAATTAATTAAGCTCACTTTTTACAGCTGCGGGACCTTGTTAGCATGTGCATCAGCCCGGACCCAGACCAGCGGCCAGATATTGTCTTTGTGCTGCAGATTGCCAAACAGATGCATATGTGGACCTCCAGCACCTGAGCACCGTCCTGCTCCAAGCCACATCTATGCTTATTCTGAGGGTCTCAAACCACTACAAGTAAGCTCTGCATGATTTTGCAGAAAAGTGTTTGACTTGCCCTCATCTCATCAGGATTAAACCAAGGAAAGATTTGCACAAGTGGACTGAGATGTTTTTAACATCAAATTACCCACTGATTTTCTTTCATTGAGAATGAAATGAGTTGCTTAACATATTACCGAGTCCAGTTGCCTTCGATTTATTTGCCCAGAGTAACCATGACCTGGATGAATGAGAACATTCATAGACAGTTGCTTTACAGTGTAGCGACTGTGGATGGTGGAG
Organism: Ctenochaetus hawaiiensis; assembly: GCA_029783645.1. Classification (NCBI taxonomy): domain Eukaryota; kingdom Metazoa; phylum Chordata; class Actinopteri; order Acanthuriformes; family Acanthuridae; genus Ctenochaetus; species Ctenochaetus hawaiiensis. The sequence goes on from JAPZDY010000011.1 coordinate 1,496,589, forward strand.
TTTATGAAACCACACTTGTTCATGTGGGAGTTGACTGCTTTGATGCCACTTTTATTTAGCTGAAGATAGAGAGCTGTGTCTCACTTTGCAGATTTTCTTTTACAATTTGTTTTAACTCCATAGGGAGTTGCATTCCATGTTCATACACTTTATGTCAGGTATATGTTCACAAGAGCTAGGCAGTCTGAATATGTATCTTCTGTTGTCTGTCATTGTAATCATATACGTTTTTAGCTTGTAAATTTAAGTACAACTTAAAGAGGTATAAATTGACAATTATTTAACACTTACTAGCAATTGCCAAGTCAAAATTTCTAGCAGAATGCTTTCTGAAGTGTTGGCTTGAAGTTGATCAGGTTGTGATGTGAACAGCTAGACAACTGGAGTTTTTTCTGTATAAAAGCCAAAGTGACTGTTGACTATACTTTTCTAGGTCCAGCATCTCAGATAATAATGTAATAATTCCCTAGATTTTTTTGGCCACTTGGGAGCATTACAACAAGCTGTAAACACAATGAAGACATTTATGATATAGTTGTCTCTCAGTATGCGGAGTAGCATGCTTTACAAATAAAGAACAAACTATGTTGTTAGACAAAAGAGGAAGTAAACACATAATGTTGGCTAAAAGCATTGTTGTCGCAGCTTCCAAATGCAGGAAGGACAACTGGCAAAAATCTCCCAAGTTTGTGAATGCATAAGTGAACAGGCCTAGATAACTTTGCAAAGATGAGAAAAAAGACACAAATCCCAGTACCCCATGGGAAGGATGCTGGATCACATAATACCAGGCAGAGCTAAAAGAAAAAATCTTCTCACACTAAAGGCTCCTGTTAAAAGGACTTTTATTTGCTGTTGCATGACAGTTGGAGCACAAATCTTCTCTTCTGAGTGCTTCTGTATCGTATATTGCTGCAGCATTATCAGGTATAAGGTGATCTGATTTTTACATTTTTTTTGTTTTCCATTAGTCATTTATTAAACTTTCTTTCAGTCATTGTTAAGATAAAGAGAGTAAATACAAAAGCGTAAAAGATCAAAGTTTAGAGAAAAATATCAAAAATTCATGTTTTACAATAATGTCACGGTCATTAAGCCATCAGATAAATTTATAAATGAGATTTCATCAGACTTGCAGGCACAAACAATTCACTTAAACTAACTACATGATCAAGGTCAAAGCATTAGGCTTAAGCTATTTGAAATCTTATTGTATTAATGTGTTTTTTGGATTTATCCAGACAGCTGCAATCCACTTATGAAAAATAAATATAAAAACATTAAAAGCAGTAATTCAGCTTAACTTCCATCTTAAAAGTAAAGTGATAAGTGCTTCAATCAGTCTCTGCAGGATAATTATGATGATCAGTAGGATGATATTGATACACAAAAGTACAATAAAATATGAGTTCAGAAATCAAAAGGTGTTGCTCTTTATCTAATCCTCCAACATTGTACAGTAGTAGTGGAGTGACACTTAAAGACATGATCTTGAGGTTGTGTGCAACAAGACAATGACGTGAATTCTGGGTAATGGACCTAAAAATTCAACATCATCCCCAACAGCTCTTTGGCCTCCAGTTGTCTAAGTCTTGGAGAAGAACTGGACATTTCGTTTTCTTATTGCCCCATCTCAGTGAGTGAACTTATTATCCACGCTCCTGGAAGTAAAACTCGCAAACTGTGCCAAGCTCTGATGTTATTCTTTTGCTCCTCGTTTAATATTTATATTATGCATATCATTTTAGTGGAATTAAGAAGGAAACAAAAAGCATCTTTTGTTTAAGTAAAGGAGACCATGTAATAAAGAGATTTTCAACTTCAACCATGTTTTTCTTTTATTAAATGTATTAAATTGTTCATTAAAATCTGATATCACAAAGAGTTGAACTAGAATAACAGTTTGTGCAATGGTGGTGGGTGTTGTTTAGTATTTCAAAGATGCAGAGGATTGCAGTTTTTGGGGAACCAGAACTAGGTTCCGACCAAAATGCAGTTAATGATTTTGTTTGAAGTGTTCACAAATGCAAAATATAAACATTTATTATTGTGAACTGAAAACACCATGAAAATGAGATGCTGTGAAAGTCTTTTTGATAGATAGTACTATACAAGAATATGTTTAAAAATTTCCTCATGCAAGGAACATATCTATTGCACAGTGTCTTACTACACAGAATAACTAAACATTATTTTATTAATTTGTTTATTACAATTTGTACTCTATATAAGAAAGTAAATCCTTTTCGTACAAACTGGGAACTTTTTGGGAGAGTTTTCATCATGTTTAGACAACTTATATCTTGTATCTTAATCTTCCACCTACTGTACATTTTGAATTGTGACTTTTTACTCAAAGTATTGTGCCATTGTGTCTTTATGAACTGTACTTTCTGTGCAACATGACGTTGAATTTACCCTGTGTAGAATCACTGTAAAGTGCTTCCCCTTTTGCATTGTAATAAAGTGTTTTTAAAAAATAAAAGATGTCGAAGAAGCTCTAACTACACTTTCTTGCTCCCTTGTTATTAAAATTATTGTGCAACACACAGCCTATGTCCAAGTTAAGCCTTAATACCCAAGTTGCCTATAACTGCACTGCTATTGTCATATTGCCCAAACATTGTGAAAGCTCAGTGGACTCACAACACAAGTTTCAACAGGGATTTAATTCTTAAGCTAAAAAAACATGTTTCTCAGAAAGGCCTCTCAATATTTAAGGGGGAAATGGTTACCATATATCCAGTGGATGTACAACACCCCCTGGAGGAAAAGTAAAACATTTCATATTCATGGCTGTATACATTAACTGTTGAAATGCAGATGGGTGCCAAGGGAAAAAAGAGAAATGATTGCAGAAACATTGGAAAACAAGTCCAAGATATTTGTTTGTTTTTTTTTAAATTGTGAAAAACTGCAAACCAATGGTAGACCAATGCAGTTGTTTTTTATTATTTTAGCTAAGTGAGCATCTTTTCAAGGCTATAGGTGTGCAGTCACTCTTCTGTCAGCCATGTATCTTGAATTAAACTAAAAACTTTTGAAGTCATTCTTCAAATAATTTCCAGATGCCTATATGGACACTGACACAATGTTAACAGCACTCTTGTTTAAACTGGACATTTAAAGAGGTCCTCATAATGTTCTACCAGTTAAAGTTTTCTTTTTCTATTTTGGAGGACAGCAAGCTGATTTGATTTTGACAGACTACTAAGCCTTATCTTATTAAAAATGATCAAAACTTAAGAATATGCGTACACAGAAAAGGATTGTGTATATATCCCCCGTCAGATCCATGCGGAAAAAAATACAACAAACAAAATGTGTTTCAGTGTTTGTTGACAACTGCTTTGTGGACCTAGAAAAATGTGAAACCTCTCCTTTAATAACTAAAACATTAGCTTTGACTGATGCCTCTTTCACTGTTTTTTAAATAAGTGTATAATCTAATAAATATGTTTACTCCTTAGTCGCCCTGACCCTGCATGGTTCATTAACAGTTGAGAAAACAAGACTCTTTTAATGGAGGTCCCTTAAAAACTGACTCAGCTGTTCAATTAATAACGCAAAAATTTTAAAGGCAACAAAGTCAGAAAAGAAATGGAAAAACATAAATCGACTCAAACACTTTTATTGTAAATTGCCCAAAAACATGACATTTGTGTTAAGAATTTTGAAGGATAAGTTTAAGCAAGAAACATGTGATGTTTAGGAGGTATCCATTGTCTGTACAGTTTCCTCCATAACCTCCAGGGCCAGCGGGGTCACCAACTTGGTCAAAACACCAGTAGTTCCTCTTTTGTACTTGTAGTCACCAGTTCTACATCATGAGAAAAGAAAAAACTATTTAATATTAGGCTTCAATCACACCTCAGACTGAACAGTTACATTAAACAGGTCTTTTTTGGGGGCTTGTTTAATGTAGTTACACATGTTTTAGATATTTTGTCTTCATCAACACAGCATGTCACTAATGACAGCCCTTCAACAGGCACAGCCATGCACAAAGGCTAAGCAGAGTCACACTAAGCAGGCAAAAAAACTGGTTAGTGGCAAATTCAGATTGCTTTGAAAGGCGGCAGTTGTTAGTCTGAACTCTAACACATTATTTTCTGCACTCTGTACTCACAGCTGCAAGGCTTCACCCTCATTTACGCTTCAAGTAGAACAAGCAATAAAACAACAGATTAATAAGGTAGTGATAATGACTGCAATGTCCCAACATGCTCTGTGAGGATGTGAGATGACACGACACATTCTGTTTTGGTGTAACAGCACTTCTAACAGTACAACTCTACACTTTTGAACAGCTTCTCATGCTGGATTCCTTCCTAATGTAACAATCTGAAAAACCTTTCAAACATGCAATGTGAAAATATGCAGTAATGAATGAAAATGAAAATAAATTCTTGAAAAGGGGATAAACCTTGTGATATATTCATCATTTGATTAACATTGTCTTGGTTCACACTCCATAGAATGGAACATAACATATTATTAGCGGGTAATCTTCAGCACCACAGGTAAGTTATCAAGTGGCTCTAAAACTCCTTGGTGTTTTATAAAGAGGAGAGTTTAGAACTGTGCCTAGCATGTCATGATTCTACAATTTTTATAAAACTTTGTTATCATGTAAAATGATCAGCAGGTGGATGTGGGGGAGGGGGGAGCAATTTTTGCACATGCAGATGCAGCAACCAGTAACTCCTTTTTATATAATCATCAAAATGAAAGTGGAAAACGTGGGTATAAGAGAGAATGGCAAACATGTTTTTTTTTCTTCCTGGTCTCTTTGAAGATTTTCACACTGCTTTATTTAAGTGCTGCTTGTGAGCTTGTCTGTTTGAGACCATCTATTGGTAAAATCGTTTTTATATTACTCTGGATACTGTAACTTCAAAGCAGACTTGCCCAGCTCACCGAGTGAAGAATTAAGTTGCTTAAGTCCTTTTTTAACTTTTGATGCACTATTTAACAGTCATGTCTCTATATATAGAGGGGGTTTCTTTAGCAATCAACTTTGTAGTGGACACTAAAAAAAAGTTAAGTGAATCTGTTAATCTCTGTTTCTGGAACTGAAAACTCAAACATATTCCCTTATCCTGCTTTCTGGAAACAGACACTTTGAGTGTGCTCACTCAGTTTGGAATCAGTGATTTAATGCCTGATCCCTTAAAACTTCAAATCAGCCATTAAGGTAAGTATTACATTGATAACCAAAACTACAATATAACACCCAGGCTGTTTACATGCCAGGGATCGAAGGAAAATAATAGAGAAAAGCCAATCCAGGATAACATTTAGCTACAATAATCAGTTTTAGAAGCAATCGTTGGTATTGTACTTACCTGATACCCTTCTTGTTGGCCTCATCATGAGGTCGTATGTAGTCCACTTTACCCTTGGTGATTACACACAGGTCAATGTTGCTGCCAGAGCCCAGGTCATTAAAGATACCTGCGGCGATGCCATCTCGAACCAGCTGCTTAGCCTCCTCCTCCTTTAAATGAACAACAGAAATGCTCAAATGAAAACCAGCATGCTATTACAGGCAGCCATACTCTCTCAATTAAGAGTATTGAACTCCTTATAGGATCACATGTTGTGTTGCTTTGAACTACAGGTGGGTGGTGTACTCACCTCCATATCAGGCTTGTAGCGGTCCTCAAAAACTGCCATAGCAGCCAGAGACCCAGAGCCTTTTGAAAAGAGGAAAGCTGCTTAGGCCATCACTGACCTGACACTGTTCATGTGTTCTGCTTGTCAGAATATACTACCACCATGGCTATTGTCTGACAAGACTGTATGTGACGTGTGTCCTTCTTGATATAAACAAGCAAGGGACTAAGTTTGGTTCTTTAGTTGGTGAGGTTAGAGAGCACAATTAAAGCCGATATTCTTCAACCCAAAAGAGTGTGCTTACTAAAATAATGGAAAAACAACAACAACAACAAAAAAGCCAGGTACTTTAACCCTTTCATGCATAAATTATTGAAAAAACAACAATATTTTTAACATGTTATTCTTAACTTTGGTGACATGCAAAGTGATGTTGGGGGGTTGTTGATTTTCCAAATTTTAATCAAGTTACAGAAATGTCTAGTACAAGTAGTGGTGGCAGTGTATGCGTTGACTGAAGTGGCTGATGTGCAATCATACTATCAAAACTAATACATGTACCAGGAAATGGCTTCATCAGGACATACCCCACCAACTGGTGGAAATTATGCTGTTCACAGGTTTTCATTAAATGTCACTGATATTTAATTACATGAAAAAGAGCCCATCATATATGAGTGATCCAATCACACATCTGTTCAAACATGTAGACACAGTGGTAAGTTTCGAGACTGACCCATGGTGACGTAAGGTAGCTTGTCAGTGGAGCCATGGGGGTAGATGCTGTAAAGGTGAGGACCATTACAGTCCACTCCACCGAGGACCAGAGCAGCCCCGATGTAGCCCTGATACCTGAACACACACACACACACACACACACACACACCTGCACAATCACGTCTGTGCATTTCAGACACTTACTTTTTCTTACTAAGTCTGAAGACTGATTTATGTATATTAAACGGCATTCACTTTGGTATTCATGAAATTCAGTACCTTGATTTGACAAAATCAATAGACATAGGAATCAAAACACTTAAGAACCTCATTTCTTATTTTCTATGATTCAGAACATTTTCTATGTTTCAGAACAACCTTTTAGAAATTCAAATCAATTTTCTTAATATTAGTTTATAAATGCGATGTTGAATTCAGCTGCAATGGCAGTGCAGCACCCTGACAAATTACAGGGTGAACGGGAGTTATGTTGTGACTTTCAATGTTCACATCTTCCAAAAAAAGAAACAAGCTCACAGAAAACAAAACAGAAAGACAGTTTTCAATCAACCTTTGGAACAAATTAAATTGTGAGACTGAAGACTTATACCTTTACTATTGACATTTTTTTGTTTGTTTTCCATAAAATGTACTAAAAGGAACCCACCTGAAGAGCATTTGTTTGAGCATGCGGTTGGCGGTGGCCACACGTGGCAGCCTGCCTGTGGAGAGGGAGTGCAGCTCCAGGTTGGAGGAGATGATCTGAGTGGTCATCTCTGTGTCTGCAGCTGTTCCTGCTCCACAACAGCTGGAAAACAATGCAATTACACAGCAGTCAGTTACACATTACCTCAGACAAGGGCTGAAAAGAACAGAATTCTTCAAATCAAATTTTCTGAAAAGAAGAGAAAAGAAATTTTCATGTGTAAGGTGAATAAAATCAGTGTGCTTTATGACTCAAAAGCCCATGTGAACTCAATGCCATATATCATCTACTATCATTTTTGACAATTTAAAAACACAAATGTCCCACAGATGTATCATTTGTTTTTCTTGATTTCTAGTAGCAGAACCCTCCCTTCCCGCACACATACACACAGAAAAAAAGAGAGGTATAAACCGAACTGTTGTTATAAGAAAAAAAATTCAAGATAAAAAAAATTAACCATTAACTTGGAGAATAATTACACCCCTACTAGAATAACTGAAATACAAAATTTAAGAACATACATCAAACCTTGAAACCTTGCATGCCTGTGTCTGCGTTGACAACTTGATGACTACTTGATGACTTTCTCACTAGATATTTTAAATATTTACTTAATCTCACAATTATAATCACAATTTAAAAAAGGCTTGTCATTGGGGAGTTATACACACTCAATGTCAATAAAGTGAAAACCTGAGCGACTGTCACTTACTAAATGTTTGGGGAGATGTAGTGGATCTTTGAGCAGTTCTTGTCTGCCACTACCATGCCCTCAGTGGCTCTGGTGTCAGCTCCCAGGACAACGCCATCCTTTACAAGGACACACAAAAAATTCATTAGGTTTTGTAAACCCACATTGCTTGCTTACTCTCCAAAGAAACATGTGATGTTTAAGGACAGCTTTGAACCAAAACCACTAATGACTGTGTTGAACATGACTTGGTAGCACATGCAAAGACCTTTTCAACAGAACACGTTGTGACTTGTTATGGGATGAAAAGCCCTGATGTGAATTTTACTAAACACACTCCTGATCAAAATTTTAAGACCAGTTGAAAAATTACAAGAATTTACACTTTGCACTGTTGGATCTTAAGAAGGTTCTAAGTAGTGCTTCGAAATGCAAAAAGAAGAAATGGGAGTGAGACAAAAAAAAATTGAGTAAGCAATTTATTGCAAACAACCATTAAGCTGAAATAGGCTGTTCATCAGCTGATCAAAAGTTTAAGACCACAGCCTTTAAAAGCCCAAATCTTCGCAAAAATGTGGATTCAGTGTCATTTTCTGTCAGGTATCCACACTGTCATGACCTCCTGATGGCAAAGGCAAAAAAGCTTTCTCTCTTTGA
>JAPZDY010000011.1:1523363-1534480 GCA_029783645.1 Ctenochaetus hawaiiensis
TAATATTTTATTAGAATATGACTTAGGGTCACAGTGGTACAGAAGAGACAACCTAAATCAAACATCTTTTGATTTAACTATAATATATTACCACCTGTTTTTCAAAAGCATGTCTTTTTATTTGTATTCCTGCCATAAACACCAGATTTGCTTGGTTTGTGTGTGTGTTCCATGTGCAAAGACAGGAGGAATTTCAGCTTGTTGCTTCAGCCCCTGCACAGTCACTGCATGTGTACTAAGAACATTTAAAGAGTGAGAGATGTTTTGTAAGGAAACATCCAGTGTAAGTCCAATGTTACCCTAACCTGTATATTAAGGCAATTATTTGTATATAATATATATGATATAATATACATGAAACTCCACCAGTGTCTTACTATTATCTGGTTACTTTTATTCCTGTCAGAAGTCTGGTAAAGTATGTAACCTAGACGGATGGAAATTAGTACTTCCATAATAACTGTACTTAGCTTTAGTGCTTCAATACATTTAATTACTGTAAATCTAATGTTAGATTGAACTGAATTATACTACACCGACTATGACTGGATGAAAATGAACTCTCAGTCCCGCTGTGTGTTTAGCTATGTTACCCCAAAGTAACTGCTGTATTTTGTCTACTTTTAGCTGATTGCAATGATAATTTGCAGTGACAGCTTGGTTTTGTTTGTGCAACATGTGTAATTTCCTTCAAGCAAGCCATTTTGCTGTTAACTTTAAATTTGATGTAGATATACTATGAAAACATTAAAGAATCTAGATTGAATCTTAAAATGGCTGAGAGGCCATCCAGTGATATAATTAACTTTAGAAAAAGTATGAGAAGTACTCTAGTGTAGTCAGCATGTGACTCCGTTTGTCATTTGCTAAGTGATAATTATACTGCCATACAAAATCCTTTTGTCCTGGAGGCATCCAGTAGAAGATTGCTCTCCATCTGTCCAAGCAGAGAAGGCAGGGTCCTACTGACATTACACAAGAGAGCACTGTTTTTTTGTGGCTCTCATTTAAGCCCCCTGTTTCTTCTGAGGAAGATGGAAAGGAGAAGACAAAGGAATTCTGGATTTGAGGCAAAGAGAGTGTGTGAAAATGAAGGATGTCAAACTAAAAAGAGACTCTTGTAGACAAAAGAGACTGATATACAGACCTTTGTTTTACCCAGCACCACAAACTGTTAATATTTACCTTTCTAAACTGAATGAGGGCATCAGCCAGCTGACTACATACATGCATGCAGCTGCCATCAACCGGAGCTCCCCTGCAGCTGATTATAAGGAAGAAAGTTGGTAACCAGGTGAAGCTGCACACATGGGAAAAGGCATACCCATTCAGTGAAGATTAGGAAACACTGTCATGCGAAATGCAACACCAAGGGAGGGGCACTTGTTGGTATAGAGTTTGGATTAATTATGAGCCAATGTTAGCATTGCATCATTACAGTTTTCTAAATCGCTGAAGTAAAATTTCTTACTGAATATCACCTGGTAACTTGTGTGATTATTTCTCCACTGATTTCCAGGGAGGTAGCACTGGCAGAATGCAGTTTTTTTTTAATTTGTTGCATGAATGCATACATATTTTTAATGGAGTTGGGGTCAGGACCTCTGGACCTAAAGTCTAATGCTATCAGTGCATTTCAGGATCACTGTGTTGCTGAAACACCTAGTTGCATCCAAAACATAACTTAGCCAATGGTTTGATGTTCTCCTGAAGAAATAATCTTGCTTTATCATGACGGTGATTGACCCTCACTATGAAGCTTTTTGTTTCATCACATTATTAGGAGTATTTGCTGAGAGACCAGCTCTCCTAAAAGTTCAGATACTCCCACCTGAAGTAGAATAAAGCCCAACCTACAAATACATTATTTAATATCTAGTCTTTAAAATAGATGGTTATATAAACATATCAGTGGTAAGTTTATTTACATGGTGGATATTTGCAAACAAAAATGATGAAAATAAGACTTACTGAAAAGGATTGTGTCTACATTAACACATGAATCTCTGGAAATACTTATTACATATACAACTGTGTGTTTGCATACAGTTAGAATAAAGCAAACATAGAATAAAGCAAAGATATCATCAGTCTCTTGTTCATCTTTAAATTTTCTAAACATAAACACATATTATAACCTGAGATTAAAAAGGAGATTAAATAAAGCATAATCAGGACACATAATGAGAAACAATGTGTAAATAAATTGTATTGAGTCACTTACATTCAGTAATTGCTATTGAAAAGATTCAGCAAGTTGGAGAAACCAATGATTTTATGCCAAGGAAACAGATCTGCTTCTGTGTAAGGAGCACAAGCAGAACACGGGCAAAATTTCCAGTCAGACGTTAGAAGAACTCTAAGGGCATGGGGTTGTAGGCTTATTGTAGACTAATAGTTGTTTAAATAGTAAAGTCATGAAAGCTCTGATGAAGCTCAATGTACAATTGAAATGTAAAAACCTGAAATCTGCGTGTAACAGCCAACCCTATGTGGATGTGTAGAACACTGAACATGAACATGTGACTGTGACTACTTATACCAATATTAATATAAATCTACCTTAACCGACTGGAACGGGGCCAAACTGTTGTATCAATAGATTGACTGTTATATCTTATCCGAACAATTAATTCTTAGTAGCTGATAATCAAACTCTAATGTTTGGTTAGAACAATGCAATATGACAAAAATATCAAAATTTCTAAATATTTATGGGTTATACATTAACACCCATTATACCCAATTTTGTGAGATATTACCTCAATTTTCTGAATGCAATGACTGACTACTGTTCTGTTGGACAGTATTTTTTAATTCAAAGGCAATATCTTTGTGCAACTTTGGTATGCATTCACTGCCACCACGTCCTCAATGTATTAATAAGAAGATGAGTTTGTTTGAGGGACAAGGGCTTCAGGAAGGAGCCTCACTGTGTATCTAACTTGGGATTTCCGCACTGAAGCACTCTGTTTGAGAAGCACCAAAGTGGAATTTAAAGGAGAAAATATGAACCATGTGTATTTAAATGAAAGGAAACCGTGCAACCCAACTTTCACCATTTTTCCTTCTGCATATACAGTATCTCAGTTGTGTTTTTTTCTTTAATTTTTGTTTGAGTGCCTTATACAATATTTGATTTTTCAGGCCTTGTTAGAAATTTGTCACATTTCATACATTTCGCCGGTAATTATGCCTTGTAACTCAGTGTAAGTTCAAGGAAATTAAAATTTTAGCTTTTCATTCTAAGATCCAGAGGGAGAGTTACCGTACTTTTTAAGCACCTCTGCATTGTCCACAAAAAAAAAAGTGGCACCAGCAATAACCAACAAGACAGCAGGGAGAAAACATGTCAGTTAGCTGTGTTTATATTCCCAGTTCATTAATATTTGGGCTTCTCCTTGTATTTGTGAAATGAGCTAAAAAAACGAAGCAGCAAGTGGTAACAAGGAGAGGCAGGATCAAAGTTAATAGCGAAGTCAAACGAGACACTGAAGATTGATCTAAAATTTAATTTTGACCAGTCAATTTATATATATTTTTTGTCTTTGCTAAAACAAGGCGAATAACTGAGTTACTGCCACCTCTCTACCAAAGTATCCTGCTGTAAAATCAAAAATCAAAATAGATTACCTCAAATTGGTAAACACATCTTTAAAAAAAGGTCATGCAAGACAGAAGCAGCAAAGATGAACAGTTTTAACATCAACATACCAACATATATAGACAGAGGTAAGATGATGCTGATAATCTCAATAAAGCATAAATCTAAACCTTTAAAAAAAGACTCATCTCCAAATGCCCAAACTCCAGGCATGTATGTCCCATGTAGTCGAAAGCATGGTACCATCGAACTAAGTTGCACTTGGTCGAGTCAAGCGATCTTAGCTTTGACAGGATGGACACCTGTGGATACCTGTGGATACACAGACATATTTTGTGCTAGTTTTTCCAACAATATTGTACAAATTTGATGGAACCACTGTACAAAATGTGCACAAAAATTGTGCAAGTCAGTCTTTGACTAGCTTAACCATTTTCTTTTCCTGCCTCCTTTTTTACCCAGTCGGTGTCAGAACCTGCATACATCATTATTTTGATGGCCACTGTCTTCATGTCTTCTGTCCTCATGCATTTAACAACATTGCGGTAGGTCCCCTGCCCCAGGAAAGATTGTACCTGGTAGCTGGAGGATCCACAGGAGATCTGCCCTCAGATGGCAGGGAAGGTGGAAAACATCTTAGATCTGTTGTAGGATTGAGATTTCAGACTGTTGATACTTCAAGTTCAAAAAGTTGAAACTTGCTTGACAATTGAAGGCTGACAAAATTTGTCATTTGATTATTTAAATATTCTAATATTTATCTCTTTTAAAAATATGTTAAAATGAAACACTAATACTATTAAAATATCAGCATTAAACAGCAACAGTCAACAGGTCTGAAACAGCCCTCTCAGATACAGAGTAAATCTCATTGTATTTAATGGCCTCCAGTTTAACACGATGTTGACATTTTTAGAGCCATTCACTCTCACCTGCACTGACAGCATTCAACTTTTTTTTATTTCAGTGTTCCTGTACATTATTTGCAGCTGCAGTTGGTTACCCTTGATGAAAAAAAAACATCAGTCCATCAATGTCAAATAAGAAGCAAATAAACATTATTCTTGGATAGTAAAATGACACAACATCCAAGTCCTGTTGTGTTTAAGTGTCTGATCAATATAAAAGCATCATCAGTGGACAGAGGTTGAATTATAAGACCACATATTTTTTCCCTTTTGAGTGTTTTTTTCTTTTTTTAATATATATTTTTTGGGGCTTTTGGCCTTTATTTGATAGGACAGAGGTGAAACAGGGAGATAGAGAGAGGGGGTAGTGACATACAGCAAAAGGTTGGAGCCGGAATCGAACTCGCGACCGCTGCGGAGGAGGACTGAGCCTTGCTTATATGGGCCGCGCGCTACCAAGTGAGCTAAACAGCGGCCCAGTGTTTTGTTTTTTTTAGTTTTTTTTTTTTTTAAAAAAAAGAAAAAAAAAACGTCATACCCTGCTACATCTCAGTTAGATTATTAGCAGCTGTCATGAGAGAGAATCCCATATATCTGTTTTGATGTAAAGCCTTAATATGAGAAAACAGAGTTTTGGTGAATGTGTTTACTTATTTTTTTTTTTTTTATTATTTTTGTAGGGTGTTAGTCAAATGGTTTACTGCTTATTTACTGGTTAACTGGTTCTCTGATAATTTTGGATCATCCCAATTTTTGATGCACACACAGTCTTAACTCTTACGATATAAAGTCAAAAAGAAAAAAAATACAATTTATTGCTTTCTCTTGATGCAGTACTGACATTGTGCAGACCTTAGTGACAATTTATGTTGTACTCCAATGTGTTTTTGAATATAAATTAACACTTAAGAGGGCTCTCATGTTATTGGAGTCATGGTGGTGTTGCTTCCTCTTGCATGATGCAAATAGGCTTCCTTTGCTCACATAAGTAAATAATCAACCTGCTTTCAAAAAAGTTTTGAACCCATAAATATGGTTCTCACTTAGTCTGGGCCAAATTAGAGACCAATTACCAGAGATCTGGGCAGAAGGCCAGCGACAGCGAGACAAGACTAGAAGCTTGCAACAGGGAGCCAGGCTGGTAGGACAGGAGGACAGTGACAGAAAGGCATGATGGCCAATGAGACCATGGAGTCAAGTAAACAAGCGGCTGCTGAAGCACACTGCCTCTGCAGCTCCAGAAGTGGACATGGACAGCTGAGACTCTGGGCAGAAAGACCTGGGGCTTTGGAACCTCTGAGGAGCTGGCCACCAGTTAAGATAAGAGGAAATCAAATAACTAAGGAGCAAACACAAGCTGAGATAGACAACAAAATGGGCTGACAAGACGAGCACAAGCAGGATGAGGAAGCAGGCGTGGGACAGGCAAACAGACAAGACCATGGTTAGAAAACAATACAGGAAACAGGGGAAGAGAGGAATAACATATGCAAGAACTCAGTAAGCTTGATGGGACTTTTTTAGCTTAAGTTCTGTCATGTAACAGTGAACATGTTTTAGTTTTCTTTATTAAAAAACCTGTCTCCTGTCCTCTTTCAGGCTTTGTTCTTATCCCCCTTGCCAAAAACAAACTAACACATAGAGCAAATTTAATGTCTTTGGACTGTGTGACCACTCCAGGATTACACCTTCATTTGAAAAGAGATACAAGTGTTTCAAGTGAAAAATTACTTAGATTTTATCCTATGCACACCTGTGCTTTCTAATGACTAGAAGGTGGTAAGGCTAAATATGAAAAACATAGAGCCCCTTTGTAAGTTTTACTTTGTATTTGCACATAACCCCCCAGCACAAACAAATAATACAAACAATACAAAAACCAAAACATAACCAAAAACACAAAAACAGATTTTTAAGACAGTGCATGTTAGCATTTACCCTAATTTTTGTCATATAAATTATTGTACATAAATATAAATAACAATCTATTTGAGGGTGTGAATAATCGTTGTATTCTGCCCAAAATTAAACTGACCATGAAATATTCAATACAAATGAAGCAGCAGCAGCAATTGTTGGTTTCACTTGTGGGACGGGTTTGGTTATTTTTATGAAGTGGTCCCCAGCTGGTCCCTCGCTATGTCTGTTTGCTGTTATGTGCTGAGCAGGTGTTTTTGCTGCAGACAGATTTCTGTCTCAGCTGGAAGTTTATGTAAGCAGAGTTTGAGGGCTGTAACACATGAAACAAAAAGAAGAGACTGTTGAAAGAGACCACAGAGTTGGTGGCAATTTAATTGTCTTTGCCTTTATTACTGTGGGTGAAGCTTTTCATATTAGACATAGTCATTTTATTCATTGGTAATGTAAAGGTTTAAGGGGTTTCCATCCATCCATCCATCCATCCATCCATCCATCCATCCATCCATCCATCCATCCATCCATCCTTCCATCCATCCATCCATCCATCCATCCATCCATCCATTTATACTTGAAAAGGCCCTGTTTGTTAGATTCTGTAAAAAACAGATGAAGACAGACATGATTGAGACCTATTAAACTGTTTATATTGCTCCACTTACCTGCCTTCAGAAAATGTGTTTCACTATTCTGAAACAAGACAGCCAGTTGCTGCCATTGTTTTCAGAGAATGTAGAACGTTCCTAAAATAAAACAAAGTAAAATAAAATAAAATAAAATAAAATAAAATAAAAATATATCCAGGACATTAAACCCATAATGCATTTTATCTATAAAAAAATTCCTATACTGAAGATTCGTATTTCAGCACCAGCTCTTAATGTGTACCTGGTTGCTAAGGAATACATCAAAAATATAATTTCAGCTCATGTATTAACCACCAGTCTTTGTGTTAGAAGTCTTTCAGCCTTACCTGAAGCAACAGGGACAAGAAGGTCATATACACTCCTGGCAATGAAGCAAGCTGCTAATGTAGCTGCAGACAGGTGTCAGCCATCTTTAATGTTTATGACAGAAATCTTTCCCTGTGTGCTGCTGATGTCATCAGTGGCCTGCTGTTATTAATGAATAATGTCTGGCAGTAGAAGCTTTGGTTTCAGTACAAGTTAAGGTCTGAAATGATTCCATAGCTTCAAATGATCTCAGGAGTGAGAGAGAGGTAACTCTTTTTTAAAACAATAAACAAATCAACCTCATAAGTCAAGAGAACATACACTCATGTTACAGACCAAAACATGGCCAGAGGGACCTCACGCAAGGACAGACTGTAGAGTGGGCCCTACTGATTGGCCATGAGTTTTGAACTCACATGTTAGGTTTTTGTAGTACAGCTGTATTTCCTCTCAAGGTGTGATCTCAATAGAATTTTTATACAGACTTCTGACACAATGTAAATGAATTATATGAAAAAAAATCCTCCTGAAATCTATTTTCTTCCTCTGTTTTATAACTTGGAGTTTTGTAAGTATGAGAGGTCACAGCTGCCCTCCAGAAGTAAAGACACTGATAGTGGAAAACAAAGACTCTACCCTTGAGGAGAAAGACAGCATTAATTGTTTTTGAAGCTTTTTCCATTCAAGTGACAGTGCTTCAAGTGTTTGTAGGAGTTAAGAAGGCAGCAAAAGAGGGAGTAAAATGGTATTATTATAGAGCCACAAAATAAACATATGAATTATTATTGGTTTTCTTGTTTTATAAAGACAAAATATGGTTCCCTCTAA
This sequence comes from Ctenochaetus hawaiiensis, assembly GCA_029783645.1. Classification (NCBI taxonomy): domain Eukaryota; kingdom Metazoa; phylum Chordata; class Actinopteri; order Acanthuriformes; family Acanthuridae; genus Ctenochaetus; species Ctenochaetus hawaiiensis. The sequence continues at coordinate 1,531,574 of JAPZDY010000011.1, forward strand.
CCATTATTAGGATAATTCCTCAAAATCACCAAATGTTTATGATTGTCAGTGTGATGAGGTCCTCTAACCTTAATGAGGTCATTTTAACTACAACCTCGATCCTCTCCTCAACTTGGCCATTTTTATTTCTGTGCCTAAACCTTGTCAAATCATGACCATTTGATTCACAGCATAAAACAGATTTATTTTGAACTTTGACTCACAGATAAATGCTGAGAGAGAGATCAGATAAGAAAACACTTATATTTGTTCTTGAGGGCATGGAGACTTGCCTCCATAGCAACAAGACTGGGATGGAACCTATATGACTGGACTGTGTATGTGCTAACTATGGTCAAGATTGCTACATGAATTTCTGCAAGCTTTCCCGGTCTGCACCTCTGTTAGCTGGCATTCAGCCCCAGTTTCCCAGCTACTGGCCCAAACCACCACCCACGCCTCAGCCCCAGCATGTTGGCCACCAGCCTGATTGCAAGCCAGCCTCCCTGCATGCTAAACTCCACTCTAACAGTACACTACCAGATTGTGCTCTCAAGTCACGTTTTCTCTGGAAGTATGTGTCTCCTCCTCCAGACTTGCCTCTCAGTTGCTAAGTTCCTCGATGGAGATAGAGCTGCCCAGCACCCCTAAGGCTCCTCTTCCCAACAACCCTGAGCCTCTTCTTCACAGTGATCCCATCAATGTCCTGTTTGTTCCTGCCTAAGGAGTCTCAGCTGAAATCCTGTCTGTTCCTTCGTCAGAGGTCTCAGTCAATGTCCTGAGTATTCTTGCATAGAAAGTCTCACCTAACATTATGTCTGTTCCTGAGTTGTTTGTCCAGTCAATCCTTGTTTCTTCTCCCCTGTCAGCAGTCCAGCCATCATCTGTTCCTGTTTTATCACTGGCTCCTTGGCTCTATCACCCGTTCCTGGTTCCCTGCAGTGGAATGGCTGACATCAATTCCCGTGCAGCTGAAGTGTGTGCAGTTTCCCAGCTGCAGCTGTCTTAAGTTCCTGAGCTGCAGCACTTTCAGAGCTGCAGTAATCTGTAGGTTTAGCAATCTCCAGAGACACTTCAGCAGCCTCCTGCTTCACTGGCTCCACACTCACTTGCCAGTCTCTAGTTCTGCAGGCTTAATGCTTGTCATTAGTCCTGTTATCCTGTTATAGGCCTCCAGTGCTGTACCGCAGTGGCCAGACTCCAGTCCTGAGCTTTAGCCGCGTCGCCACCAACCATCAACATGACCCTCAGATTATTTCTGCTCTCGCCGTTGGGCACCAGCCCTATATCTGGAGTTTAAAAAGATTTTGAAAGGGACTTATCAAACAGCAAATGGGACTGAATATGTCTCAGTCACGCAGAAATGGTGACAAGAATCTTTAGATAGAATTAAGAAGGGAAAGAGACGTGAGGATGTTAAGGGTTATTTCAAATCTTCTTTGGATCGAAGAGCAATGAGCAGTCAGCAATTAAAAAAGGAAAGATGGTGTGACTGACTGATTTTTCTGCCATTAATGTGTTCAAATGAATCCATACAAAATGAAATTGTTTCAGCTTTACAGAAAATGTTTATGTTGGGGCTGTATTACTCCTCATGGACAGATGGAAAAAAACTGGCTGGTAGAATAACATGAAATGAAATTTCGTCAGTATCAGTTCTGAGATGTAGAGGTCACAAGCTCAGCCATCATTTAAACACACATTTCTTTCTCCTACAGTGATTCATTTGTCAGCAGACTACAAGTTCTCTGGCTCTTTGTGCCAAACAAACATGGACTTCACAAACACTTCTGCTGTCAAATTTAAGTAAAACTAAATCTGCAAATTTAATTTGCATTAAAACCAAGACTTAAATCCACATGCAGAAAGGAAACAGACAAAAAACACAGGAAAATAACATAATATCACATAAATATTTTAAATTTGAAGACTTTTTTAAAAAAAAAACTTATACACACAGTTGGGATAGGATAAATCAAACTGATGAATATGTAACACATACTCTACGTAAACAGTCACAGTAAACAGAAAACAGTAAGTACCACAGTATTTTCACTTTCCTGTAACAGCTTTATTTATTGAAGTAGTTGTGTGTTACGTACAAAGCTAACCCTTTGGCATATTGTTTTGGTGAAGGTAGTCACGTTGTTTTTAAAGTTTACCACTTGTGTACACCTAGAAAGGGATGAAGGAAGTCAAATGAGAAGTATAATGAGTGGCAGCTTTGGTTTTAAAGAAGAGGGGAAGAAAACCATCATCAACACAGAGAGTGTGTACAACCACTTGCCCTCTGACCATTTATTTACCTCAGACACACACTCATTTAGGTCATTTTGGAGTGTTTTTCTCCCAGGTAAGGAAGACCATGGTAGTGATGTGCGGGCAACAGGTGACAAAGCTGAGATCTATGAAGACTATGGTGTCAGTCACTGACTCAAGGTCATGTCAGCCAATAGCAGGGCTGTTTCTCTCGGCAAAGTTGTCCTCAGGGAAGAAAATTGAAATATGTTTGAGCAGCTCTGTTAGATTGACTGCTCTGTTAGCTCACACCTGTGATGTCAGATTACTGCAGTGATACGACGCAGAGAATTGCTGTGTTGTCAGAAGCTGTCTCACAGCTCAGTGCAGCTGGCCCAGAGCAGAGCCTAAGGACATCAGCAACAAACACTCACTTTATCTCATTTTTACATGAAAGTGCCAAGAATGTAGTATGTGTGAGGATTAGCATTCCTGTAAATCAGATTTAATCTGTGGATGTGTGTTGAGGCAAAGCTTCACTTGTGTTTAACAATCAAATATTATCTATTCATCACTGCAACACACAGCACTGCATGTTTGTTTACGAAACAAATGCAAATAAAAAGACATTTGACAGGTTGACACACTACTATAGGATACAAAAGTATCTATTAAAAAAACAAAACAAAA
>JAPZDY010000011.1:1567268-1582032 GCA_029783645.1 Ctenochaetus hawaiiensis
CCCCCCCCCCCCCCCCCCCCCCCCCCCCATCTTCACTTGGCAGGAGACAGGCGTGGAGAGGAGAAGGTGCAGGAGTGGTGCTTCTGGTCAGAGGCCGACCTTTGGGGCAGGACAGCTCCTACCCCCATATTTGAAGTGTCTAACTCAAATCTACCTATACCTATCAGGGTTTGGCATCTGGCACCTTCTCTAGGCTCAGAAGAGGGGCATTAGTGAGGCCACAGGGGCATTAAGAGGTACTTGTGATGCCCCATGGGAGTGTTGCATGCTGTCTTCCACTCGTCCCCATCTCTGATGCAGACCAGGTGGTAAGAATTGCCAAGGTCAAGGTTAGTGAAGATTGTGGTCCCTTGAAGCAGTTCAAGCAGGCACCCTGGAGATATCAAGTGAAGAACAGGTGGTGGAGGGATGGAGGCATGCTTGTGGTAGGTAAGATGATAGAAGGTCCCCTACTCATGGATGGAGCTGGTCTCCCAGTCAATGCGGAGGTTATGCCAACAGACCCATGGGTAACCCAGGATAAGCGGCATGCAAGGAGAGTCCAAGATGTGGAACTGGATGGTCTCATCATGGTTGCCGGACAAGAGCATGGGAACCTGGGTGGTCTGGTGTGTAACTGTGCCCAGTTTGTGGCCATCAAGGGCCCGTGTGGTAACCAGATGAGGCAGAGGAACCCGTTTGAGTCTATCAGGGTCGCCAGGGTGTGGGGACTGTCAGGAGTCCCATGCCAAAAACCTTGTTTAGCCCCTTGATGAATGACTTAAAGGAGGAGCAGGCTGGAGACTGTCTCTGCCACTCAGCTTGCCCGTTGGCCTCAGCTGTCTGCCTTGCCTCCTGGGTGGCTGCACCCAACATTTCTTCATGCCGCTGGAGGACACCCTCTCTCCCGCGGCTAAGTGTGCTGGGTCCATGACTGGCCAGAATGTAAGTCCACGAGGTGTGGTACAACCCAGAAGCAACACAATCACACAGATAAATGTACGTAATGACCTTTATTGTAAACTCTAAGCAGGCTGAAGGGTGCACAGATAAAGATCAACAGGTTGCAGGTTGTGTGGACTTGGTTCAAGTAAGTATACATAGTTCTTAGTCCTTGAGTTGAGCTGGGTTCGTGGAAGGGCTTGGGTGAGCTCACTTTTACAGGAAACAGTTCATCGAAGGACACATAAGCAGGTGAAGTAAGCAACAGGAAGCTGGTAGGCAGGTAAGTGTTCCAGGTTAATTGTTAACAAACTTGTAGGGCTTTTAGTCGATGCAGAAGCATGGTAGTAGCAGGCAGTGGAACAGATAAACAGATATATTTCTACACCTAAACAGTGTAGACAGATATATTTACACTTGCACATTTATATGCAAGGATAGATGTGGAATTGTATGTATATGACTCTTTTTTATGTTATATAACATTGTGTATTATTAATTTGCAAGCTATTATAAGATCTGTGTTTACAAAGTTGCTCAGAGAATGTATGGTTGGGTGGGAGTAGGTAGGGAATAAAAAGTCTCTAAGAAGGCTTGATTATTGTATCAAGTTCATGTTGAAAATACCTTCCATGTTCTTAATAATAATAAAGATAAGTGATACAAAGGAAATAAAGTGTTGAAAGTCTACAAAAATTCTCCACCCCTATAAACATAAATTAAAATGTGTTTAATTGGTTGAATAAATTAAACAAAGAATTCATAAATTATTATGGGATTTGCAAGCAAAGCAAGGATGCCAGCATTCACTCTATTTTTAAATAAAAAGAGGTGCTTCTCTGAAACATCAGGGACAGTGTGTGTCAAGTAAACCTGGTTTGAAAACTTCAATGCTAGTAGAATTCTACCTTTTCGGATCAGATGAGTTCTATAAATGCTTAGAGACTATTACAGCCTTATTGGACAATGGCTTCTATAACTGAAGGAGCCTAATTGTCCAAGGACAGTGAACCTTAGAAAAAAACTGAGGTAAAAGAGACAGCTCTATAGCACTGTTCTGGGGCACATATATATGCATCACATATCAGTGACTCCATGTATATGTGATGTTGGTCTGCAGGTAAGCAAGTAAGCACATAAATACACACACAAACACACACAAACACACAATGGGGGTTAGAAAAGGACATGAATGTGATTAATTTCTAAAAGTTCCACATGTCCATGTGATTGATAAATCAACCATGGACATCTGTGACTTTTTTAAATCATTCTTCTTATTGCAAAGCTATCAAATTTTAGTTTAACCCAACCTAATCCCCTCCTCCACCAGCAAGGGCATCACAAAACACACAGACAGAGAATATCTATTTTGTACAGACGAGTTATTAGGGTCATGGATAAGAAAAATATATCAAAGGAGGAAGATTTTTAATTTTGCAATTTGAGAAAAAAGCCAGAATTTCAAGAATAGAGTCAAAATTTTGATAATTATGTCAAAAAGAGGAAGAATTTTTTTTTACTATGCACTTCGAGAAAAAGTAAAAATTCCGTGAATAAAGTTGAAATGAGGATGATTTATTTTTGTTATGCACTTGCATGAAAAAAAAAGTTGATCAATTGTCTTATGTTGTCTTGGGACACAACATTTCTGAATTTCACACAGGTGTAACCATTGATGTCCTTGAATTTGTTCATTACCATCTACATCAGCCTGAAAAAGAGGGCCACCTCTTCCAGACTTGTGTAATGTTTCCCCTAGAACAGACGCAGTTTCAAACCTCAATTTTTGGAAAAAAGTGGATGATAAAAAATAAATCTTCTTCATTTTGACTCTGTTCTTGAAATTTAACTTTTTTCGCTAATTGCAATATTTTAAAAAAACCTCCCCTCTGTTTTTTTTTTCTTATCCATGACCCTTATACTCTTCCATAGTTTTGACAGTAAAACTTTAAAGTTATCTGTCTAATCAGTCCACATTGAAATTGTATTCGGTGGAGCATCATTTATCATCACAAGTGACTTGACAGTGCCAGTTTGGGTGCACTGACATTATTAACTTGCAGTAGTCTGCCATCTTGGTAACTCATCTTGTGGCAGCATGGTGCACTATGATGTGATAGAGACAGAGTTAAGGTTTATAGTGGTGTCCCACAAAACAAAACTAAAACCTTTAATAAAGCAAATCCCATTTCATTTGTTAAACATTACTAGGCTGTATCTATGTGAAAATATAAAGAATGGTTAAATAAGCCATTTTATTTCCATTTATATCGATTAGTTTTGCAAGTTAAACAGTTAAATCTATCACTGCACTATTGTTTACAGAAGACTTTGTGACTATTGGTTCTTAAAAATGTGCATTAAATCAGTCGTCATTTGCTTTTGGACACACAGAGTGCAGGGATAAATCAATGAACCCATAGCTACTGTCAGAGGATTTAACCTGGAACATCAATTGGTGAGTTGATATTAAATTGTGGACCGCTTGAGAGATTACGTTTAATTTTAATGAGGAGAGAGTATGTGTTCCAAAAGTTATTTTTCTGAAGCTGCATGTAGAACGACAGTAGCCTCAAAATGTTGCAAATAGACAGAGGTATAATACTGCTGCATGTCTTTATCACTTGCTTTGTGATAATCATACTATTTTCTTCCTGTCTGTAATGTGTCAGCTGATACGCAAATGGTTGTTGACAATCACTAGTGAGCTCTGTGCTCCAGATTGTCAAAAGTGATGCAGCATTGAAAAACAAAGATGCCATTGTTTGCAATGTATATTTGTCTAGTTTGGAATTATCCCCAGAAAGCTGCACATGGGAACCTTGGCTTTGGGTGGCACCAAATGGCAGGAGATGGTAACTGTTTATATGCTGTCAGTAAACTGCGCACAGAATGATCATGTTTACCAAACCAAAGCATATCAAAGAGGAAGGGGAAAAAAGACACTATATTCAGGACCAAAATTTCCTGACTTTGGTGCCCCTCAGTGGTAGTATCTGGATCCATTTGTTGGATCACACCTTCGGGGTAATTGAGTGGCACCAATTAAACTAACATACATGTCTCTGGACAGCAGGAGGAAGGTTGGGATTGAACTGATAACCTTCTCAGTGTGAGACCACAGTATTAGCCACTACATTACTAATGGAATATTTTACTTGTTGTTTAGCCACTCGACTATTACTGCAAAACTAAAAATTTCCTCTTTATAAATTCATCGGCACAGTTTCATTTGGTAATTAGTGTGTTAAGAAAAATTCTAAAATAAAATTGCAGAGATAATAAAATGCTAAATCTGATTTTTCAATTTTGTGTTTTGGTAAGGAAGGTGTTAAAATACACCTGATGTGAAAGACTTAAACCAGTGGCAAGTTTACATTGTCCTGTGCTTGGCATCATTGGGTTGATCGGTTGTTATAACCAGGAGAGCCCCCTGGAGAGCATGGACTATGCCAACTAAGAGCGTGAAACATTTAGGAAGCAGGTTGTTTATTAGACAAAGTTGTGTTGAGTGTACTGTGTATACTTTGGAGAGAAAGACTTCCTGGGAGCATCAGCATCAGTATGACTCCTGTGGTTATCGGTTGGCCAACTTAAGGCAGCAGGTCTAAATTTAAATCTAGTCTCTGTTTGAAGTTATTGACATAGCAGTCCTGCAATTAACAAAGGCCCAATTAGTAATAATACCAGATGCTTAAATGTTCCTGTGCTAAGGTTTGTTGTTGTTGTTTTTTTTTTGCATCAGGCTATATGCAACATATACCCAAAACTAATACTAATAATTATTGTGCATAATAAAATCTGCTGTAACAGAAAAAGAAAACAGGAAGAAACAGCAGAGGAACACAGTCTGGTTCTGATCACAGCAGTGTAAGAGGCAATATTAACATCAAGAGAGTGATAAATAGATTCACAAATGATGTTTATTAATGCAGCATCGATGTCTCTTTATAATTACTTATCATCTTCATTATGGCATTCCTCAGTTCAGAGTTATTTGGGAAATGCTAACTTGTGCTTGTCAATTTGTCAATTATAAAGGTTATCTCTTTTGGATTTTGTGTTACATTACACCCATAAGCAATATGCAAACCTTAACGGTGTCCGTTAAAATATGTAGCCCAGTTTCAATGCATACGGTTGTTGTGTTCATTAAATGACATGAAAACCTGAAGGGGCCATTTGTCAAAATATATAACCTTTAACTAAACTTCAAAAAATGTAAATCAAAGAGCCACTTTGCACCATGAGCTTGTAACTTAGGCAAGCAGAAGAAATTCAAAGTTTATGGGTTTTCATGGTTTATTTTTTATTCCAGAAGCAAGCCAACAAAGAACGAATAAATCCTGCCTCTCCTGCTCTGGTAAAAAATCATAGGCCCACCCAGGTGCATTCTGGTCCTACACCTACCCTTCTACCTATATACCCTCTGGTGCCCACAGCCAAATTCCAAAACAAAACAAATGAACAAAATAATAACTAGACAAACTAAACACTAAACTGGGAAATAATTAAACTTAACAAACAACTAAAGAAAATACTAAAGAACTCTAATCTAAATGAATGAACATCTAAAATAATCAAACAAAAATATTAGAATTAGCGAACAAAAAACTAAAGATTAACAAACAAATAGCTCCCACAATGCTAATAAACACAATAAATGTCACAATAAACAAATATTCATATTTTCTGTACTGATTTTTATAATATTTGATTTAAATGTGTATGTCTACTGGTTTTTAGCCAGTATTTTTTAAAAATATAACAATAATTATTAAAGTACATCTTTTTTTTCTTAAATCAAATAACAATGGGGAATACGTTTGTGTTGTGCATGTGGACTGTGGAGTTGTGTGGGGTTTCACTCGATGTGTTCTTTTGGCAGAGGCTGGGCGTGGCTTCCTGGTGGCTGGAGACCGGACCGTGACATACCTGTGTCTCACTGTGATAAAGCACAGCATGTATGCCCTGGTCTTCAGATCATTGATCTCCAGACTGTTTCTGCTGCTAGGTTGTAGAGTTGGCTCACTCAGACTAGTTGCTAGTGTTGTCTTTAAGTAATTCTTCTTGTGCTGTCTTGTTGATCCTCGTGATATTTACATGTGCTCTTTTCCTTTGTCTGCTACAGTCCACACATGCCATCTCCCAGCTTCAGCACCACAATCACCACGCTGCCCAGCCTCAAATTCCATCTGCCCCATGCCATAAGCCCTGCGCTCTCAACCACCATCTCCTACCTGTGCCTCCACCACTACTCCTTCCACCATCTGCACTATCTGAAAACTGCAGAGTCCAACCAGCCCTGAGCCACATGCTATGTCAGCGTATCAAGCCTTGTGCCTCTCCAGCCAGATTTCTCCTGAGCTCATTTCACTTCCAAATATTTCCACAATAAAATAATCCACAATAAATCCCTTTTTTCACCCTTGCTCTCTGCTTTTGTGTCCTAAGATTATAAATGTCACAAGCAGTTTGTAATTATGAGTTACTCAAACTGGGAACTTTTATTATTTGGAAGAAATCATAATTGTTGTTTCAACTCATAAAATATTCTCAATATGCTGTTCTTTAATAGTGTCGTAGCCTAAAACTCACCCAATACACCATACTGGCTAGTCACCCTGGTGTCATAAACTCACAGTCTAAACAGAGAGAGGGGGTAGAGAGACAGAGAGAGAAAAGCAGGCAGCAACTGCCTTGAGGCAGTGAAACAAGCCCAACAAGATTACAGACATCTGTTTGTCCTCGTGATTAAAAAAAGGAAAAGATTTACATAAAAGATCCATAGCAGTGTAATTAAGCAAGGTCTATCAAAGAAGTAATTACTGTTACACTTGTGGCGGAGACTCTGACAACACACACATCTTCCTTGTCTTTCTCCTGGGGGGATCAGATCCAGAACAGAGTTTGAGAACTTGAAGAGAAAAGACTTCACAAAAAGAAGTGTAGAGCAGAAAAAACAAATAACAGAGGATCATAAAAACAGAGTGATGGACTGTTCATATTGGTGTGCGCGCCCTGTGTGTGAGAAGCTAAGGTCTCCTATGAGAGCGGGAAGCTAATAATGTGGACAGCTTGTAGCATGCAGCTTTTGAATGAGCCCTTGGGGTCCTGAGTCGTCTCAGCCTGCTAAATGCCAGTCAGACTCCCAGGAGAGACCTGCAACGCTGCTAAAAACAGTGAAACAGGACAAAAGGCGAGAGCAGAGGGAAGGGAGAGGGATGCAGCCAACCACAGAATGGCAAACATGTAACTGTTAGAGCAGAGAGCTGCTGTGATCTGATCATTTCTGATTGCAAAAAATTTGGACCAGAACATTACAGATTATTACATAATGGATAGCTATCCATTCAATCTGCATCATTTTCTAACAGGGCAGGAAACACTAGCAGTCAGGATTTCAGACAGGTTGGAAACTAACAGGTTAGTCAGACGTGTTTACAGGGGATAACCATAGAGGTTGTAGAGTGAAAGACAGTTAAAAGATCATTTACCTTTTAAAAATATTGCTTTTTAAAAAAATATAATTCTAAGCGTTTCTGTTTGTATGTGTGAGGATGCATGTTGCTACTGAGGTTCATGTATAAAAATGTGAGAACATTTGTGAATCAACATACTGACATATAAATATTTTCTTTCTCCATTAGTTGTTACTGAATAACTCTGGACTAGCTACTTAGTGGCACACACTTAATCATGAATTACTTATGACCACAAATCATCGAGTATATAAACTTGTTCTGCTAAATGAAAAACTGACAAATTGGCCTTCCTGTTTACCTGATGTCTGTTTCCTTATTGCTAACAAATAAATTAGGAATTAAAATTCCTAATATTAGCTGTAACTGCAATATAACTGTTGAAAGTATCTAAAAAATATTCTTGTTTGTCAGTCTAGAGAAACTCATCTGAGTGGCTCTTTTTTGGCAAACGCATTTAACTTAAAATACATGTGTGAAAAGGCAGGGAGAGTCTCTAACCATAATTACATAAAAATGTAAGAAAGAAAAACTATATTAAGTTAGGTTTCCCTTTTTTGTGAGTTGCAACCAGTGTAAAGATACATTACTATCACTTACTGTGGAAAGCAGAAATGAAAAAAGAAATGGAAATGATTTCAGATAATCTTTGTTTCATTCTCTATTTCCATTACCCTTATGTACTCATTATATTATCTGCATAAAGGTCTTTTGATTAATAACAAAAGATAGTAGTTAGTTAATCAGTGACTCCTTCACATTATTTCTTAACATCACAAATGTTAATGTTATATGTCAATATGAAAAAAATACAGAAAAATTGATATAATAAATGGATTTTTAAAAACTCTGATACTGGTATCTACCTGAAAAAACGAGTCTTTGGCTGGTGCTATAGAATTCTCCTTTTTGTGCCCATTTTCTCATTCATTAAAAAACCCCACGACTAATGGCCGTCAATGAAATTCTTCAAGACTACCTTACAAGGCTGTCACTGTCAGCAGGGACTCATCTTGAGTAGCTGACTTGATGATGTGTCATGGTTTTCATTCTTCATCTGTTTATTTCCTGTTTTCATTCTGCTGTTTTTTCCTTGTTCATGTCTTGTTCCCCTCCTTGTCCATGTTTGCTCTTTTTGCCCATGTTGACTGATGATGATTTTCACCTGCTTCTCTATTTGTTTTCTCTCCTGAGTGTATTTAAGTACGTTCTTCTCCCTCTTTGAGTTGTCAATTTGTCGATGTCTGTACCACAGTCCTGTCTGTGCTACTCCTGTCATCACACATTGCTGTTTAAGTCAGTTTTTGTAATTACCTTTAGCTTTTTTTGTGAAAGTTTGCTTATTCTACCTCATCCTCATAGTGTCCCACTTTAGGGTTTTTTCTTCAACTCAAAAAGCCCTAAGAGATAACAGCAAAATTGTACTGAATTACCTCCAATATTCTGAGAACAAGTCATTGAACAAAACAAAGTTTTTTTTACACCTTCTGCTGAAATAAATAAATAAATAAAAATTAAGGTGCAGGAGAATTTGCTGTCACAAAGTTAAGGCTCATGTGCCTTTGCGAGAGTAGACATGTTCATCATGGTTGATTTATGTGTATTTAAAAACAGGAAAAATGTTCCAGCCCCACAGAGTTGGAGCTGAAATAATATTCACATGTAAAGCAGACAGAGATGACAGAGCACACTCCACAAAAACATTCAGAGCCGGCTAGCAAAAATATGAACATGGCAAGGTCTGCAATGCAATGTGACATCATAGGTGTCAGCCAACATGGACAGGTGTACATTCCTGGTAGGTAACTTTGTAATGCAACTGCTGTATCTGTACATTTACCGGGAGATTTTGGTGATTGACAATAAAATAAATAATACAGTGATTACTTTTCGCTGGGTAGCTTATTAACATCTAGACTTCTGAATCTATTCATCAAAGTATCCTTCCTTGACTGATTTCATCATCTCACTATTAACTAGCCTGAAATTTTGTATAACAATCTCCTAATATATATCCACTTACTTGTCTGCAAAAGAGTTGGTGTCTGATTAGTGTCTGAAGTGTCCTAAATCCCTTTCACACATGCACTGCTACCCTGAAATTGTCAGGACATTATCTGTAGGAGCTGTATGTGAAAAAGCAAATGTTTGAGTCTATTGTAATCTCAAGTTGAGCCCATGTGTAAGCAGAGTTGGTGACTGTCCAGACAATTCAAAAGAGCAAGAGGGATACTGATGACATTGATGATGTAGCTCAGAATCTCTCTTCTCTTTTCACTTTTTCTGAATCTTTTGATGTTATCACACCACTATGTAATAAGGTACATGATAACTGTGTGTTACAGTCAGATAATCAAGAATAAACAAAATCTTTACTGAAATTTTATTTGTCATTGCATCAATGACACATATTCCCAGATCTCAGCACTTACATAGGCCAGTAGAATGTTATCATAAATGATGGTCATGATAATAAAAACAAGACCCAGGTCGTGAAAGTTTCCCTGAGTTTATATTTAACCAGTCGGAATATGACTGAAAGCAGCCAACGTGGGCTGTAAGCGCAAAACCAGACTTGTTACTGTGTGAAGTGAACCAAAACCAATAAAGCAATCAGCAGTCTGACCAAGTCCTGGGTGAAGACATGACATAGTGGGGGATATATGAAACAGTGTCCACACAATGACGTCTGTCTCATATGAACTATTGTAGTGAGGGATGGGCAGGATCTGGTTCTTATTTTCTCTCTGGCTTGTCACTGGTAATAAAAATTATTTATTCAGCAAACTCCTTGGGCATGTCATCCCACCCTTCCATGCTCTATAACTCTGACTGTTATGTTCCACACAACAAAATAGCCTGTGCCCCCCACCCCCTGGTGGTGGTTTGGCTCCGCTGCTGTGGCTCATTCTTTGATCCCCAGACCCATTATGAATCTACTGCATAAATGGCTTCATGTCAGGGACATGTTTAGAGCTGCAGCTCTTCATACTCAGACATGAATGAAGTGCAGAGGTGGTGCTGGGGCGGAAAAGTGAGTGTTCACAGATAAAACCATGAGCAGTAAGGATGTGGTATGTCTGCTTGAAGTAAAACCCACAGACCAGACACCAATTATTGGATATTGACTTTCATTCAGGCATAAACAACAAAGGCCTGGACAGAACACACGATCTTAAAAGCAGCTGTGTAATGTCAGATTGTTGCTGTGGTTGAAATTTCAGTGTATATGTCATGTCACAAATATCTTGCTTTTAATTGCCTATTGTATTGTGGCACTTAAATAAAAGTAGTATAGTAAAAAATAATATTCAAAATATGTTGATACGATAAACATGAATATTAAAAATAAAAAATAATATTAACCTATGATATTTTAGCAGCAACATCCCTTTTTACAAACAGTCTCTCATTACTCTGCATAATCCACAGGCTGGATTCTCAGCAGCTTTTATTGAGACTATTTTCTTGGTACAGAGTAGTTTCAATAAAAGTTGTTTTGTTTTCCACTGCTCTGTGGATTATAGAGTGTAACTGAAAAACTGTTCCTGGAAAGACAGTCTGCTGCTGGATAATTTTCTTGTAATTATTTAATGTCGTGAGAAACAAAAGAAGAAAAAATTTATTCAATTCAAATGCATTGAGGAGTCACAAACTGTATGAAAGAAACTATGAAGATAAAGATACTGTGAAGCAAAAATGGTCTATATTTAATCAAGAGACTAACCGATCATTCCTGCATTTCTGCATTGACTTTCAGTTATCTGTTTACAAAAACCACATTGCTGTCTTTTGGTTTACAAGTTAACTAGTATGGTGGCCTTTAGAGGACACACCTGTACATTACCATAATATTGACTAGATCCACTGGTCCAGTCCAGTAGATGGTGACAGAGTGTGTTCTTGTAGGAAGAAGATGTAGTTTGGTGAAATAAGAAACTGAATTGAGCTGTTGAACAGAGTGTAGCTGCTGTTCTGGGCATAATCAACAACGTGGGCATAATCAACACTTCCTATTGTTTTTTGACAATTGTCATTCAATCATGGGTTGACAGGGCTGTCAGTCACCCTGAGTCCTGATGGGCTGGACCAGGCTGGAGACACTCGTGTCAGTCAGCGAAGCTACTCAGCACGCCATCATGGAAAACAAACACCGGACAAAAAAAATGCCCCAGTGTACAGATACCACATATGAGCTTTGCTGCGGTGCAACTTTTTTCCAAATTTTCAACAAACTAGTATAGGTCCCTGAAGATGACTGATTTTTTTGTACTAAAAACCTCCTTTTTCATTCTCTTATGAGTGTATTGCTGTCAGTTTTAGTACTTGTGTTCACAATTTGTTAGCTGTGATCGAGATATACAACTATCCCTTGTAGCATGCATGATTAAGGGGGCAGGAACAAAGCAAGAATAGTGTGTTCGAAGGTGGTATCAACTGAATATGAAGTGGTCCGGTTTGGGCCGAAAATGCCAGGGCTGATTTTTTGTCCCAGTCCACCCCTGGTTTCAATACATGCTGGCAAAGTGTACCAAGCCACCAGGCTAAATTACACCTTTGTTAAATGTTAAATGTAAAGGACAGCCTTCGGTGCCCATAGGTACCCAGATTATTATTAACTAGCCTTCAGTAATTAGTGCTTAGTTGCTGCAGTACGGTGAAGGTATGCATGTGGTTAGACAGCCAGAAACTTAAGTGGAGATAATGGATATAAATCAACTGCAGGCAATTTAATACAAATATCATTCCTAGATATACTATTCTCCATTAGAAGAAAAAGAACAAAAAGATTCTGTGTTGTCAAATACAGTTTTACTCAGCATAATGTAGTGAAAATATTCTTGATCTGTTTTACTCATCTTTAAGGAGAAGTGAACAGCTACCAGGTGACACCCAGCTCTAAACCAGTAGCTTGGTCAAAGACTGAGAAAGGAGAATGAACTTCATAAAGCCCCACTGTCGGGAGTCAAACCTAGGACCTTATAGCACTGTGGCAACAACGTTAATTACTAAGCCATCATGCTACATCGGCAACCCTGTCTGTGATTATGCATGCTACAATGTACAGTCTTTATTGTTAATTAGTCAGTTCATGTCTATTGATTACAAAGAGACTTGATAAAAAAAACAGGAAAAAAAGAGATGCAACAGCCACTAGAGGCATGAGGTACAGCCAGTGTGCGAAAATACTTAGTGGCAATTAAGGGGTCCCCCTACCTAGTGCTCCAGTGTCGTGCAGAAGTCTTACACAGACCCAATCCGCAATATTCAAGATTTCATGGATGGAAGCCAAAGCAATCAGGTACAGTCTATGCACAATTTGCACACACAATGCCAAAACAAATATCATTAAGGCCACTCTCACAACTACACAACTCTGCAACAACTACGTTCCGAAACAGAATCCATAATGCACACTTGCACACATTTACCTGTCCTATCTATCACATTTAGCTGTGGTGACTAAAGCTTGATAAACTTTAGTTTGATTGTAGGACTTATACATGCTGCTGTCTTGACATAAGATCCAGTGTTTTCTGGAGTCAATTAATAACCAATGAACATAATAATGTCCAAAGGTAGATAATTTGAAGCACTGACCACAAACCTACTCTGTCTACTTCTCAGAGAAACCTTTCAACTACAGTAAGAAAAGACACTCTATTAAGTTACACCTCATCATTCACACTGTACCATGTTGAGACTCATCACCACCCAGTATTCAACAGAGACTCCCTGCTGCCTTCTATGATACGTGGCTCTGTCAACTTTTAGAGTCCGTCTCAGCCACTAGGGGAATGGCAGGCTGTTTTAAGGTCAGACGAGAGAAACACAGATCAAACAACTCACACTGTATGATATAACAAGAAGCTGATTGTATGTAAAAGGAGTTTTATCAAATGTATCCTGTGTAGTAGCAATGAAATGTGCACTGTGCAACAAGCATACATTTCTGTGTAAAATCATTCATGCAACCTTTTTTAATTAGAAAAGGCTGAAGATGAGTAATTTCTTACATTCCACATGTTAGAACAAAATGTCAGAAAATAAGCCCTCTAAATGTTTTCTAATAATCCTCAAGGCTGATTTATTCACCTCTGGTAAAATACAAATATATATTTTTGTCATGTAAACAGATATATGTTGTAGCTTTGAGTCATATGCCCAGTAGGCTATCTTTACATTTACTCCATAGATGTAAATGTCATCAAAGAATCCCACAGAATGATTATGTATTTGCACCACACAGCACTTAAAAAAAATTGATTAGCCTAAAATTTATCTTCATCCATTTGACAATTAGTCCTGAGTATCAAAAATTTCTTAAAAGCCAGCTGTATCCTGACACTCAGAGCTGAAAATTTTGCTCCCACAGCTCTCTGTACACCATGTCCACCAACTGTTTCATGTTGCCTCTGTTTGAAGTCAAGGTGGGGTCAGAGGACTAGTGGCATAAATCACTGTAGTTAGTTGATGTTTGAGACTGTGGGAGGAGGACAACCTGTGGTTGCTGGGGTAAAAGTCTGGAGAGGCGATGAAATCCAATCTGCAAAGTTTTCATGGAGGCTTGCTTTTCTTGTGCTGCGCTTGGCCATTGGTCAGCTGTGGTGTCCAAACAGAACAGGGCTTTAAGGAGCTCCTGCTGATTCCCATGTTGTGTCTTAAGGTTAACTTTGTACACCCAACCCCCACCTTCTCTTTTCTTTGCCTCCTGTTCCCCAGGGAATGGAGTGTTTTTAGAGTCCTAGGCAGCCTGCTGTGTCTAAGTCTAGGATTTACTCCTGGATCCTCACCTGCAGAGGTCTCTACTTTGATTAATGTTGAAGACACAAGGTCCTCTGTTTTCTAACAAAATAAATCTGCTGAGTTTTATAATGATATATCCCATATACCTCCTTGTTTAAGAATAAAAAGAGGCTATGCTGAAGGACAAATAATGGATGAAAGTGAGTCAAAAAAATAGAGGAAACAAGGACAAAACCTTACAACAGAGAGACTGGATGAGAATGCTTAGACACCATGATGTTGCTGTAGTAGCTAGTTGCAAATCACATGGTGGCCCAGCCCTAAAGCATACTTAGCTTTATCATCTATTTTACTCTAAATGGGATCATAATTTACTAAATAAATATCATGCTGTATTACAGGTGACTTGAAACTAGTGACTGAGACCTTGAATTCATTTGGAAACTGAGATTTTAAATCAAGTAGGAAGTAGGGCTACTATCTCATTCAGTTTACATATAATCTTTTTTTTTACACCAATGTAGTTGAACTCACTATTCAGTCCCTCCAGGATTTCGCGGGCGTTTTTCATGATTGTTGCGGCCTAAAATGCCTGAATTCGCGGCAGCTTT
>JAPZDY010000011.1:1582908-1593531 GCA_029783645.1 Ctenochaetus hawaiiensis
ATTAACTTGATTTTATTTAACAAGTTCCATTTCTTCTTACATCAGAAATACTAATTATATGTGAAATTCATTATAAATCATATCTTTTGAATTTCTTATTTATTGTACCACTTGGACAATCTTAAATATGTCTAACATTACCTCATGATATTTCTCTGTCAAACTTTTGTATTTATATAACTTAATTAAACTGTACATCTTACAAATGACTATTTCAGTTGGATCAGCAAATTATTACAGCAACTTCTTAAATTGCATAACAATATACTCCATGCTTAATTGCGGTTTTGTTCACAGCTAAGTCTGTGAGTCTTGTTGACAGGTTCTCCTTAAACAGTGAAGGAGTTTTTTTGCCAGTTGGCTGTCAGCGGTAGTAATTTATGATCAAAGCTAAACAAAGCCATACCAGTTGCAAAGAGGTAAAATTATTGTTATATATATATATAAATAATATTACATATACATTTCTTTAAAAAAGTTTTAAAAAGAGTTTTTTTTTAATTTTTCAAAACTATTAGTTTGAAATACATGAAGGTGAAAACAATGATTTAGTTTATTTTGCCTTGATCAAAACACATGAGAAAACACAAAATAACGTCAAGGCATAGAAACCCAAGAGAGCATTTTCATATTTCCATGCTATGGATTTTTCCACATTTAAAAGCCAATGCTTACGCAGTTTGTCGCGTTTATCTTTGATAGTTAAAGTTATTGTAAACATTTTGTATGTTTTAAATGTAAACTATCCAGTACCTCACAGCTATCATTTAAATTTAATCTCTAAATTTTTAATTCCAGAAACAATGTCCTTACCCTTAGAGAAGCAACCATGAACTATGAAAGACTAGTTTAATAAAAAGTAGACAATGATGCCAACAGCTATGTCTTCCTTAAACCATACACTATTTTTAACTAAAGGCATTATACTGAAACTTTAACATGGGAAATATGAACCTAATTTTAAACTTACGGCCTTCAAAAGAATTTCTACAGCATTTTTTTTTAAAGTTTGCTTGGAATTGTTTACAATTTTTACAATTTTTCTCTGTCATATATGTATATATATTTAAGTACATATATTTATGTGTGTGTTTGTGTGTGAGAGAGAGAGAGAAAGAGAGAGGGTATGTGTGTGTTGCATTACTTTTATGCCCCTTGAATACATTTTGATGTCACTTTGATTTCAGTCTTCATTTATGAAAATAATCTTTGTGATTTTAATTAACAACTTGCTATCCGGACTATCTAAACATTTAACAATCAATTTTATCTGCAAAGCACTTAGAAATGTCATCAATGCTTTTATATTATTTCATTTAATTTTTTTTAGTTTTATTTTATTTAACTCAAAGCCAGTGCAATCAAGCTAAACACCGGCTGGTTTAGCCTGTTGTCATGGGTAATCTGTATGTACTTTTCAGAGTAGATTTTTGCATTCTGTTGATTAACTGTGAGACCTATTCACACACACGTGTAATGAGTGTAGCCTGAGAATCTTTCCAGGACAAGACTAAAAATCAAATGAGAATGGCCAAATGAGGCCCTACTCTGCTCTTGACAATGAAATAACTTGCCTGAGAATATCAGGCAAAAGGGATTCAAAATTCATAAGTCAGACTTGCCTTTTGTTAAATTTTCTGTCTTCATGTGTCTTCCTGTGCTATGCATTTGCTCTTCTAATTTGATTGTTGAGTCATATTTTATTTTATCTTGGTTATTTAGCTTTTATTTTACTTTGTTTGGGGTATTTATTGGTTTAATTTAAATCTTAAAAAATCTGAGGTGATAAGATAAATGTTGCCTGCACTGTGAAATTTACAGTTTTTGCTGAAAATTTACACCAGGATAATAATCATATGGGATATTATGGGTTATGCTTGTTGCCTGTTGGTCAAAAATGAACTTCAGCATGCAGTTACACATGGCAGTGAGTGTTTAAAGCTTCAGGACCGGACAAAGGCTCTTTAAGAAAAGCAGACAGGCTCATAGAGGAATCCAGCAGAGAGATGATCTGACAGTCGGACAACCCGCTGTCAACATGCTGCCTAGGCTGTCTGAAAAAACCTTCAATACAAGAGTCAAGACCACCCAGTTGCCGGGTACCCCCTCTGACTACACTGCTCATATCACACAAACTGTTAAGCCATAACCACATCAAACACCTCAAGCTGCTTCTGAAAGAGATTTTGAGTTAGTGTAATTGCTGTGAGCTGTACACTCATGTTATCTTGCTCACCCTCAGTTATTCTTCTCCTGTGCCTTTTTTGGTTAACTTTTAACAATATAATTATTGTGTATTAGTCTTGAAAAGCCTGATTAGTGCTAAATAATGCTTTTCCAACATTGATTAGAGCACAATATTATGCAGTGTCTTGCATTTTATGAACACTTTTAAGGACCCTTTGATGAATACCTCATTTTATTGACAAAACCTCTCAAATCATTGTTATTAAAAGAGCAACATTTAGGTGTTCTGTTGTAGCTATTTTGATATATTTCACAAATAACACAATTTTAAAGATTTCAATATCTGTCATCAAAAATATATGTGTTTTCTTCTAGAATAATGGAAAGTCAAGTGTCAAAAAAATTACACAGAAACAGCCATTACTTCCTTTAAATTTCTGGAGTCTTAAGGGTTATTTAACTAAAGCTAAAAGAACAGAGATGTAAACAAGGAAATACAACAAATGATGCTAAAAATGAATTTATTTAAGGTGTTCCCTACCCTAACCCTAGGTCATCAGGTCTATAACTTTATAATAAATGTAGCTGCACAACAAGTCTGTATCTTGTTTCAGTGGTTTGAATGCTGTCAAATAAAGTCCGAAGGATTTAAGAATTATTTTGTGGTGTAAGCTTGATGAAAAGAAGCAGCAGAGAACAAACACTATTGGGACATCGCCCAACTTGAAACACAAAGTAGGCAACATGTGCTTAAATCAATTAAAAACTTAAAATTAGCATTTAGTATAGACACATGACTTAAGGTATGAGCAATTGTATACAAAAAAAATATTTCCACCACCAAAGCCAAACACACCGTCATGAAGGCCCAGCTTGTCCAGATCCTGGACAGTAGGTGTAATAAAGAAAAACAGCGTCTTACTGCTGGTAGTCGGCTTTGCAGTAGAGTTTTGTGTCTCTGAAGTAGCAGGTGGCGGTGAGCGGCTGCTGGCACGCGGCGCACTGCAGGCACTCCTCGTGCCAGGACGCGTCATTGACCCGCATCAGGAAGCGGTCTGAGATGATCCGCGTGCAGCCTTCACACACGGCCTGCTGGGGGGAGTCGGCGCCTAAAGGAGACAAGGGGAAAGGGGAACCATCAAACGCTTTGCCCTCCGAGCTATTTCTGTATTGTTAGACTAATCGAAAGGCAGAGAGGTGGAGGTAACAGAAGGCTCAATGACATTCTACAGGGTAAGTCATCACTGTACTTTTAATCAAGTTCTCACCAAAACTCTTTACACCGTGAAGGCCTGTTAAAAATCTTGAGAAAGGAAGCCCTGACTGCAATTAATGGCGGAATTGAACTTTGGTCATGTGTTCACGTGCATTGTCTATTATAGGCCCCTATTTACACTACACTAGGTTAAACTCAATTTAACAGATGCATGCTCAGTTTCCTCATTTTTTTTTTTTTATGACCTAGTGAAAATAAAATCGCTATTACCAAACTGGTATCCAGCTTTGCAGATAGTAACCCCAAAATTTAAGGCAAACATTTCAGAGCATATATTTCCTGAATAAATAAAACCATTTATTTTATTTTATTTTATTTTATTTTATTTTATTTTATTTATTCATTCTTTCATTCATTCACTTATTTATTTAGGCTATTTATTTGGCTTAACAAAGCCTAGAATTTAGCCCCATCGAAAGGTTTTAATTATGTTCTGTTTAATTGTCGACCACTGCAATTTTCCTTGAATGTGTCATATGAATAAATACATTGAAGAAAACATGCAATAGACTTGAGTCTGTTGTAGTAGAACATAGCGAGGCGAATATATTACACTTAATTTGAATCCATGAAGCCCTTACGGCATGTCATCGGTACCTGCTGGTAAGAACAATGAAAATGCCCCTCAGGTAATCACCATGGTGACCTCTTACATCAGTGTGTTTTCATACAGTCTTCACTTACATGGCCTATATGTAAGACAACTAGCGTGAAAGTAGCCTATTTTTTCCATTTCACATTAAGCCAGTGAAATTATATGATAGGCACCGATGTGCCATGTAGTTTAAAAACAGCTTGATGTAAAAACACAAGTTAATTGGAATTATTAATGCCTGCATTTTTACAGCATGGATAATTAAAACTTTAAAAAAAAAAGGATAACCTTCGATAAAACGTAACAGGAAAAATAGAAAGCGAATTTTAGCTGAACAAAAACAGCTTAAACAAAAAGAAAAAGAAAAAATAGGGAGGACACTGCACATTCGGTGTGAAGCTTTCCTTTAGCGGGTTAAATTACATACGTAAACATAGATTAAATTTAGCCTACTTTTCATGTGAAATTGATGTGATAGGCTCATATAACGGTTTTTGGCCTATGTTGAATTGAATGTTGTCCCATTAAATGTAGTTGCAGTGGCCGACAGATCTCCGTCATCTTCATCATCTTCATCTGATAAAACTCTTTTCTCAAAGCCATTATTCACTTTGAACTGTAATGCTTTGTGGAAAAAAAAAAACTGGGCTACGGGCTAAATGTATAGCCTAAATCTAACATTGGAGGAAAAAAATAGCTATCGCTTACAGAAGTAATAAACCCAACAATATTACACTAATTCAATTTGAAGAAAAAAACACACAAGACGTCTGAACTCGGATGCAGTAATCGAAGAAGAATTTGGTTAAAAAAAAAATAAAGAATAATTCATGTCTTCAGCTGTAAAAAAAGAATCAAACAAAAGACATGACGTTTTTAAATTAAGTTCACAGTTTGCCAGACCTAAAAACTGTCCGGTTGGGTCCCAAACCGGATCCGTTGGGTACTCAGAAATCAACACCGTGACTGCATAAAGAAAAGAAACAACTTGAACTCACCGATCAGAACGTCCAGAGAGTTGGCATCAGTCCGCAGACGATCTTCTATTTTAATGTCGTTTAGCATCTTCAAACATGCGGCAGACTGATGATAACCGGCCGACTCGCGCCTCTCCGGACGCACCATTGAGATCCAAGCTGGTCTTTCTCACCCTTCAGATCAGTGGCACAGAACAAGCTGAGTTCGTAAAATTCGCACCGTTCAAATCTTCTTAAGTCTACGGTATCCAAGAGAGGCCGTCAGAGGGAGACACCATCCACTGAAGTGTGTAATCAAGATGTATGAAATGAAAAGGGTCCAGCAGTCCTAAACTCGATGTGCCATCCGGAGCTTGAGCAAAGAGGGTGAGAGTAGAGACAGGAACCCTCCTCTTGCTCCACCGCTCGGCAGCTGCCTGGAGTCTGGATGGATCCGCCTCCATGAGCAGCTGAACAGTGAGTCTACATATCACACCGAATGCTGTAGGCTACTGTTTGAAAAAAAAAAAAAGATATTTAGGCCTATAAATGCATATATACTTCAACATTAGGACCTATAGAATGGCCCTGCCTGGGTTTAAAACATGCAGTCTAACATACCGTTCCAGATAGATAATAAAGCCGGTTTTTACACTTATATGCCACTTTAAAACATTTTCATTTACAGTTGGCAGTGGTACCTTTGATGACCCTTAGGTCATATCTTCAGATTTTTTTTCTGACAATTAAGGGTTTTTAGCAGCCTGAGCGACAATAAAAGGTTACACATGATTGGTATTTCGCAGGCCAATTCCAACATTTTGAGACTCAATATGTGTCCAAGGGATTATTTTCTCACCAGTTTATTCCTGAATTCATAGAACAGTCTTAAATCACTGGTTAGGACATGTAGCATCCTGTCATTTTAGATGTAGGGACCGGGATTAACAATTTATTCATCCTTTAACCTATTTTTTTTTTTAAAAATTCAAAGTGACTGAAAAAAAGTTGAGATTTAAAAAAAAACTAAGATTTTTTTAAGGGAATGGTGAATACACTAGAAACAAGGGCTTACGACTCTCTCATTTCTGTCCCTGTCCATAATGTATGTGCAACAACACATGATATATTCTGTGTGCTAGCTGCTCCTGAAAACATACTAAAGATAATATGATGAATTCATCAGGACATTTTATGGTCGTACTATGGCATTTCTTACAAATACTCTAAGTCTTCTGAATCATTTTATGGGCCCTTGCCCAGCCAGTTTCCCTGTAAAATAAATAGGCTACATTTGTTAATATAAGATCAAGATTAAGTTTGTGTACATGATTTTAAATTTTACAATGGTCCATACTATCACGGGAGGCCTTTTCTAGTCTACCTTCACAAAGCAGATTCACTTTTACTTTTCACTGTTAAGTATCACCCACAGTTAACACCAAAAGGGCTGAACAGGCCGATAAGAAAAGGAGACGATATCTGGCAGTTTCAAGTATCCGTCCTACATTAATTAATTCTGCACTGCAAGCATTAGCTGTGTGGAAAGCAATGAAAAGCGATATTCATCACCGTCAACGTTGTCATTCACTGTCCGCTCTTTCGTAACTGGCAGAAAGGTGTCCTCATGATATATGACGAGCAGGAGCAGGCTTTTATTAACGGGGAATTGAAAACTGAAAGATGCGCGCGGGTCAGATTCAATTGACGCATCTACTAGGCTTGTCCTCTGGTCAGTAAATCAAAAGAAAATGTTAAGACAAAAATGACAAAGGCTATGCAGAAGCGTTTATTCGACATGTTTTTTTTTCAATTTATTGTTTGTTAGGGGAAAAAAGATAAAAGTCCCCTTTTCAGTCGAACACATTGCAGTGTCAGAAGATAGTTTTTGAACTGCCCTGGCATTTATATTCACTACAATCTTATCTCTTTACTGGACCTGACTCTGCATTTAGTCCATTACATGGAAGTCTGTAAAGGATAATTAAATGTTTGTGAAGAGGTGTTAAAACATGTCAAATACACATTTCACTTTAAAATCTAGCATGCTGTGAATCATTTAATGTATTATGAAAAATATCTACACTCAGTGTTTTTAAGTAAGAAAAGGTAAGGATGCACACCATATTAACATGTTCCATTTAAGAAGTTTGTTATTATGATATCCTTTCTTAATAGATGCCATTACTTTAAATAAGGTCTAAGTGTATGCAGATATAAAAACACATCAATCCTTTTCTACTTTTTCAAAGTAGGTTGAGTCCACCTCTACAGTGGCCAATCCTGACGCCCTGTGGTCAAAAGCTGAAACTCACCATACACTGAACACAGTAGATCAGAGTGCAGGTAGAAAAATAAAAGAAACAGATGAGCTAAGCTAAAGTTAAGAACATCATCAAAATAATGCCAAACCACAAATGAAGTACAGTGGTGACTATGTGCAAATGCGACTGTGGACAAAAAAAAATATATGCTCTTTAATTTCTTAAGTGAAGATGATGGTAAAATGTGACATTAAAATGAGCAGAGCCTTTAAGATCTCCTCTCTGACTAAGTCTCTTCACCCATTCAAATGTTTGACTGTGAGTCTATCATTCACTCTTCTTCAAGCTCTGATTTGGTCTCCACAAGCACTCACAGACTTTACGTGCACCACAAAGTTTTCTTTACGAAATGCCATATCAGGACAATTGATAAACAATTAAACTTGCATCAAATTATATTTGTGACACAGCAATTTTACAGAAATTGTCATCATCAGCACATTGTGTAAATGTTAATGTTAATCTGCAGGCCTACAGCTCGTTTTCGTCCTGTGGGCCTGTAGGACCTGTGGGATTATTGGACCACTGTGCCATGTTAGTTTTGAGTGTAGCTGAATTAAGGCACACCCTAACAGTTCATTCTGCTAATTTGCCAGCAGCTGTTGTATAAAACAGAAGCAAAGACAAGAGCAGGTTTGATCTTCTTAACCAACAGATGCCACTAACTGCCTGTAAATATATTAGCATGCATGTATACATGACTATATGAGTGTCAAAGCAGAGTGAAGACTCTTTGATAACATGTGCCCCACACATTGACTTCCAACATTTCCAAGAATTTAATGAGAAGCTTTTAGTTAAAGAGTGCTGTTAAAACAGCCTCCAAGGAAATCATCAACAGCTGACGTCCTTGTTAACACTTTTCATAATGCTGTCTGAGTGATGTATATAAGCAGTTGGAAAGGTTGTGGAAAATTTGGCAGCAGTCTTAAAAAAACTGGTGGTATCAACACAAAGCACTTTGAGTAGCTGTGTGCCACAAACTGTCATAGAAAATCAACAAGATAAACTGGATGATTCTGCAGGTCTTTTTGACAGATCAATCTGTTTCAGCCATTAACTTAACTTTTGATATTTCCTTTCCCTGCTTTAAGGGAATTTATTTTTAAAGAGGTGGACACATCATGATTTGGGCCAAAAAAATGGGAAAATAAATGTGAGAAAAACAGAAAAAGACTTTTGAAAAAATATATCAATTGTATCAGCCATTGAAAACATTGATAATGTGAGATTTTTGATCTGATCGCCAGTTAGAAAACTGTCCACATTCAATACAAAAATGTATCAAGAGGCCAACATTTTATAAATTCTCACTTGTCCACAATTTCTACAATGTCTGTACATGACAACTATGGCTAAGTACACAAAGACTGTTGTTATGATAAATCATCAGTAGCTTGAGAAAAGTAAGAGTTAAGCAAATAAAACACTTAGTTTAGGTTAATGAAATTACGGCTGGAAAAGCCAGCACAATGTGCACTGCAGGATTGTCCAAAAGAAACAATAACTGGGCTAAAAACCTTAACTGTCGAGGTTCTTCAGAAAGAAAGAAACACAATGGTACCTATTATGTTTATATATATATGTAGATTAATAAAATGGAATAAAATAAAGGAAAATAATAGGTTTAGTTCACCTGCTATGACAGTATAACAATAACATACCTTCATTTAATACTTAATTTTACTAATCCCTGAGACATGGTGAAATATACTAAAGAGAGTTGGTTTCAAGTGTGTTCTGTTTTCTAACATGTACTGAGCCATACACACTCATTTGAACAGAAGCAAAGTACCAGGCATTTTTCTTGTTTGAGGAAAACATTTTTCCTCAAGAAAATGTGTTTCTTGTTTTTTTAAAGTTTTTTTTAAAAATGTACTTCAGATCAGACTAATTTTCATGTATTTTTCTGTGTTCCATTTCATATTCCAGAGCAACAATGATGGAAGAGCACGAAATACTGAGCGTCTTCAGTACTGCTGCTCCCAGTGCACTAGTTCACAAACTGGGTCGCATTGATCTTATATCATTAAAATGGCTGTGAGGGACTTGAATGAGATATCAAAGTGCAATTGAAAACAGGCTCACTTGGACTAACATCTGGCAAGCAGAGTCCCGGCACTTGAAATTCCTAATCCAAGCTGTTTTTGACACCTTACCTAGCCCAGCAAAGCAGCACACTGCCATGAAGTGGAAAAAGGCAGAGGCTTCACTGGCTGCCCCTCCTGCAGAGTGTACACTCTGCTGGGCATGAATGGGCTGCTAAAGAGAACAGTAACAGAGGCAGCACAGAGAGCCTCCGGGTAGCTGTGGATAAAGAGGGGTGATCTGTGGTCTTTGGGGCTTGATTAATCCTGGTTGGGTCGACTGGGCAAGGGTGTATTGATGTTGTGTGACCTGAAACACCCAAAGAACCAGAGAAACACTGCTGATTATGTGCATATCCATAGGATGTGGCTTTCATCAACTTGGATCTTTTTTTATTAGTTTCTTCCAGTATCATTGTTAATGACTTCTAAAATTGTGGGTGGGGGGTGTGACTGTTTCAGCTTTTGAAGGGGGGCCATACCAGAAAAAAGGGAGAACCACTTCCCCTATAAAAAACCTGACTCATGATTCTGAAAAAAAAATGAAGTTATTTAGCAGACCTGCAGTAGTTGTCATCACTCCAGAACCTGCCTGTGCTGCCCTGAGGCCAGTCTACCTGTGCATTTATGCGAAGAAAAGTCAGTGCCGCATTAATTTAATTTAATTAATAAGTGCGTGCCATCTTCAAGCAATCATCTCACAGTAATCACTGACATGTTAATTACACATAATGACAATCCATCTTATTTACACTCATGCAAGTGCTGGAGGAGGTAGTGGATTTTGTGTGTGTGTGTGTGTGTGTGTGTGTGTGCACGTGTGAGAGAGAACTGATTAATAATGTGTGTTTGTGTGTACATATGTACGGGTGTATAAGGGAGAGAGGATGAGAGCTAGTGATGTGTCGGTTGCGAACGATCCGGCTCTTAGAGCCGGCTCTTTGAAGTGAACAACGGAAGCCAATTTGGTTTTTTTCTCATCTTTTTTCTGTTAAAGCCACACGTGATTGGTCAAGATGTGTGGTAGACTGTGTGTCCAAATAGTTAACAGTGTATAAATTATATACATACAGTCAGAGATTGGACCTTTTTGTCTAATTGAAATGGGTCTTTGTTTTTGCACTTTATAATTTATTTTTTGCAGCACTCTGCCCCATGTTTGTATGTATGTTGAGTAGATAAATAAAGCCATATAAAT
>JAPZDY010000011.1:1602670-1614682 GCA_029783645.1 Ctenochaetus hawaiiensis
GATTGGACAAAATTGCAAGGTCGCGCAGAATTCACGGAGATTGGTTGAATTTTCGTTAATTGTTGCAATCGCAACATTGCGAATTCCTGGAGGGACTGTTTGATGTCCTGATCACATAAAGGATACTATTAGCATTCCCAACAGGTATTTAAAATGATTGGATATTTATTAGAGCACAATTTTGACTTGCAATTTAAATTAACAACAGATAACTTTTCTCCTTACTATTTGTTAACATGGCGGTAATCAGACGGTGCTTTTCTTTGTTTTCATAGCTTAAGGTGTCAAATTTTCCTACTTCACTGTCACTTTCATCTAAAGACAAAACTGTCTCCCTTACCCTAACAAAAGGATGTCCCAACACAGTGAACATCCTGTTTCCTTGATTCAGAACTGAGCAAAGAGTCTCAGCTGTAGAAGTAAATTCAGGAAACTGTAAGCTAGCTTATCTGTGAACGTTCTCATTCATCCAGGTCATAGTTATTCTGGACAAATAAATCGAAGGCAACTGGACTCAGTAATATGTCTGTGAAGACGTTTCGCCTCTTATCCAAGTGGCTTCATCAGTTCATGCTCATCAGACTAGGCTAGGCTTTATTCTCTCTAAGCTAGCTTAGAGAGAATAAATCTGACTCCTGTGTGTAGACAAGGCACAAACACATTATTAGTGCAGACATACTTAGGCATAGGAGCTGCTGGGACTGGGGTTGAGCTTGAGGAGGAGTTCACATTCTGGATGTTGTTGGTGGTTGGTGTGTGTGTAGGATCCTGAGCCCGAGGTACGTTTCCCATGCGATACCAGATTCCCATGTTGTTGAGCTCTCTGTTAAAACATTAATAAGCATTAATAAGCAAAAAGAGCTGCAAAGACTTTGTCAGAATATGTCGGAAAGTTACATATTTGACATTTAGAAAAAACACTTCATAGTTTGCACCAGACTCTGGCTGTCATCACAGGTTACATCACATATTTTTCATTCTCATGAACATAACTCTCTGAGGAAAACAGGCTAAAAATGCTTCTCTGGAATGCAACGAATGACTGGACACCAGGGTCTTTCTGAGCCAATGTGGAGCCAGTGTCCTATAACATGGATATATTTATTTTATTAAAACACATTTACATGTATTTTTTTTCTCGTCACAAATCCAACCCTGGCAGTGGTTGAATCAACACATCAGCCTGTTTCACACTAAAATGCACAAACCTTATTAAGACTGGGCACTGTAAGCATCAGCGTGAGTAAGAGGCTCTTTGACCGACAGTCATCAGACACTAGTGTTATTCCATTCAGACAGGCAGTATCTCCCCCTAAAAACTTATGACTTTGATGCTTTTCACAAGTCAATTGTTGGTTAAGTCTCCATTTCTTTAGAAGCTAAGTCTTGATTATTTTCCATGTCCAAATCAAGTCTACTCTCTCTGTTGTCCGTACCTTAAACTTAATTTAGTGAAAAAAGGCCCATCCACTGCAAGAATTCCTTACCCCAACCTCTTTTTCAGATATGCGTATATTCAGAGATGCTCATGTTTCTTCACAAAGCACCTGAAACATCCCTCCCCTATTTGCAAAGTGTACTATGCTATCCAAAAAAGATTTTAAAACATATTCCCTGTGCAACACCTCTATAAGACCAATGCCCAGTTAAACTGAAGCTGTGAGCCATAGTTTGGCTGCAGCTACAGTTCAAACATTTCCAGTATTAACACCTTGAGAATAAACTATCGCCTAAGTATGACAACTTAGATTCTTATATGGACAACTATGAGTGTTTGTCAAGTCTAAAACCCAAATTAATGTCCCATCATGTGATCCCAAGCTGCTCACCCTATGAAGGTGTACTGGGGAGGGGCCTGCTTGGAGCGTCCCAAGATGCGGATGTCACAAATTGCTGCCTCTGTGGAGTCCCGTGGAATAAACTTGATGCAGAGCCGCCTCTTCCTGAAGGCCTGCTCCTCTGTGGGACACACAAGGGACAAACAGGCGGGCTGAGAGTCACTCCACAGTCTGCTCATCATTGGAAATTAATGCCAGAGATTGACTTGGTAGTTTTAATTATTAATGCCCATAACTTAGGGGATTATAAAGATTTAATTTTTATTGCTTCAAACACATTTACCAAATAGTCATGGTATCTGAGCCATTCTACTTGACTTGATATCTTACGAGTATCGACGGTCTCCTGGATCGGAATGAAACCCACAGGCAGCGTGTCCTTAATATCAATCAGCTTCATGTCCACAAGAACATTGCCTAAATGGCTCTGTAGAGAAAGACAGAAGAGGGGACATATGACTGGTGGGAGAGATTATGTTAAAAATAAAAATTGGCCCAACAGTGGAATTAAATGTAAAAAATTAATGGGAACAGAGCTGAGAGCAAATTTAACCCCCCTTAAATCTTCACCAAATTGTTCATTTTAATGCTGCATTTATGGTGTAAGATTTTAATATGCATTTTTGGTCAGTTAATTAAACTAACTTACATTTTCTTTTGAGAAGACGCGAGTGAAGCAGAGGTAGCGGGTCACCTTAGATTTGAAAAGACCATCTTTCCACAGGTCAGCATCCAGCCCATCTGTTGTTGTGGAGACCTGGACATAGGTAAGACAAATGTCTAGACATTTCCATTTTTTGTAATAAGCCACAGAGTGATGGTGAGGTCGGAATTCATAATTAAAGTTTAATGTGGGAGACTCTCTGGAATTGATTGGTTAGATCGGCTACAGTGACTGGACTAAGGTAAACCATGTTGGCTGAAATTAGCTTTACTGCAAGCTTACTGTACTTTGTCAAGGATTTGGCTGTCAAATTACTTTACTGTAAAATATAAATACAATTAGATAAATATCATGTTAACAATACACATGATTCTTTCAGTTCTGTCCTTGTTTTAGTAGGTGACAGTAAAGAATGAAATTTGAAATCACAAATTAATAAGCACAACCTGTAGTGATGACAATTCTGTTCAAAACTATGTCTTGAGTGTTCCACAAATAGTTGTACATTGTACTGTACATTGCAGTCTTCTCTGTAAGTCCTTGTAGACTATTTCAAGAGATTTTTTGGAAAAATGAAACAAGCTTTGGCAGATAATTTGTCTTTGTTATATCAGCAATTAAACCAGCAAATGTAGGTGGATATTTTTCTGGTTGCATCATTCATTCTAGGTAAAAACTAAACTTGCTTAAACTCTATGCAAAAATGTGTGTTGAACAGTGTTTTTATATCAACATATGGACAATTGCAGTGATGGAAATTAAGCTGGTGCACATGCACCTGTTTCTACAATGACTAAAATTTACAAAACAAAATTAGGCATAGATAAAACTTTTAAATAAAACAAAAAGAATGCCTATGCATACTTTTGTTATTGTGTGTACACAAAACACACGGTTTTAGTTCTAAAAACAGAGTTTTGGCCCTGTGCCGACTGTTGGATCAGGTTCCTTGGTGGGAGCAGTTCAGGGCCACCAAAGTGGTCCGAGGGTTGTCCCAGCCACACAAACACACAATATAACGATAAAGCGCTAAAGCACTAAAATAAAGACCCACACAAATTTAAACACAAACTGGGGGGGGGCAAGAAATAAGGAGGTTTGACCTCTAGTGGCCACTTTTGGCTACCCTCAAGGCAGGTCCTTTGCTCTGTTGCCAGGTGGCTAGGTGGCCCCTTGCTTGCCCTTTCATCATTCAGGTGCCAAACTCCTCGCCCCCTTCCCCTAACTTTCACTGCACTAATATCATTATGATTATTATAACATTTATTAGAATGTGTAATAGTAAGGCATAGGAAACAATCAGTTCCATGAACATTAGAATTAAACTGTTGTACAAACTTATAGACTTGTGAACATACTGCACTGTGTTATCCTGCAATTCTTACTGTAATAACAACAATTATAATAATGTCCTGTCCTGAAATGTGCTATGTGTTGTGACTTACAACATCATATCCAGTTGGAGCCCTATTCCTGGAGGCTACTACTCCGACTCCAGTAATTGGGTCCATGGGCATCTCTGGCAAAGCTTCAGAAAGCTCTCGAACCTCAGGCATCTTTGTAGAGTTCTGTAAATAAAAGTAAAATGACAGATTTAATTTTTATAAAAACTGATCTAAAAAAGTAACAGAGGGCTTGGATTTGAGGTATTATCTAATTAGTTCAGCTAAAAATAAAGGTGACCTAAAACAGGGATCTCTATTACACAGATACAGCTGGTGAGTTGACAGCAATTATTTTGTTGTTGTTCTGTTCAAGTTTCAATGCAGTTTTGTAAATATGTTAAATTGTGATAATTATTACACAGAATGAGGGTTTATACTTTAGGCCAGTAAATGTCAAGAACAGGTCACAACCTGCTACAGTTTGGCTAATGGGTCGCAAAGATGTGATCTGACCCAAACAGTCATCCATTAGCTGCAATGAGCTTCACACCTCTTCTTCCGTCATATATGTGCTCACTTAATCTTGCTCTCCTGCTAAGTCACACCAGCTCTCTCCCCACCTGATGCTGTCACTAAGACATTCACAACTGCTTCATTTTGGTTGTCATCAACTCTAAAAAAATGGTTAGTTAATTAACTGTGGGGGACATATTTTTTCTCAGAATAATAATGATCAGTTCTTATCAGAAGATCTTCAATACAGCAAGCAGGCATGACCAAACTGGGGATAAGTCAAAGGGCAAAATCCTTAACTGGCTCTGAGAAGGTTTTTACAAATGAGCATGACTATTGTACTGGACCAAATCTCCAGCAAAGCGTCATTATTCAGTTTGTACATCTGAGATTCAGTTCATAATCTCCTTTGCAACATAGTTCTTCCCAGCTGATATGAGAGTAAAGAAGGCAAGGAAGAGACACATGGAGAGAGGAGTTGAGGCAACAGGATTTTTAACAAAATGAGATACCCTAACTTCAGATCAGTCATTTTGAAGCAACATTAATTAAATATGACATGTGGCTAAACTGCATCATTTGGTCTTTGTTCTTTGCAGCCTACTGCTATATTATATATATAATATATATATTATATGTATCATATATTAAATATGACAATGTTCAAGACAAAATATTTAACAAATAAAGAACGAGAGAGACATATACACACAACACTTACATGTCTATTTGTCTGTACAGAGAATTACTTCTCTCACTCTCCATCTCTCTCATTACATTAAAGCAGCACCTTACAAGGCATCACATTAACTCTTAGAGGCTGAAAGCCTGATCATGCAATCGATCGTCTTTAACTAGTACAATTTACAAAAAACAAGACGCTCCTACCATGATTTGTACAATCTAGCTATATCTCAAGCCTTTTTCTAACGTCACAGGAGCTGAAAAAAATCCACAGGGGATTTTGCTGTGCATCCTCACTGTTTGCTTCACTGACATGCCTCCTCTAGCCTCCAGATGTGTTTTAAGAATAGAGACATCCTTCAACATGGTGAACTGTGATTGATTTTTGGGTCACAGTTTAGAGGATGGAGAAGGCACAAAAAGAAACAATGAGAGGAGGTTCATGTTTGACTGTGGTAACAGTGGCACTGCACAGCATTAAATCCACACATTACAACTATGCCTTATCAACTACTACTGTGCATAGCTGCACATCTGCTGTAGATGTACTGTAATGCACACAGATAAACATAGATAAACTGTTTATCTACAACAATGAACAGTTAACAATTAACAGGTTTGATGATCTACTAGTTGACTATCTATGAAAACTATGGCTGTCACAAATTTTGAAACATTATCCAATACATTTGTATTGCCTGTAAAACGCTGAGGTAAACAGTTCAATTCTGCTCACTTTTAAAGGACTAAATTATTTTTTAACTTACTTTATGGGTCAGAAGTATTTTTCTGAGGAGATTAATATAGATCACTGATTTCTCTATTATTTCACAAGTACAAGGCTGCACAAATCTCAGCTTAACCACAAAAAAACTTTAAAAACCTTTCTCACTGTTTTATGTCATAATGTCTAACTGATTAACCTCAACGGTGAGCATTCCCTTTAAATGACATCATTTAAAAAAGCACTTCATGACAACGCCCCACAGTGATACAACATGTTATTACCTTCAAACAGGAACACATGCATCAAATTGCTGTGAGAACTTTCTGATTTCCTGAGTCTCAAGTGAAACTGTGTGTGTTTAGGTTTTTAAGTATTAAATGAAAAGAAGGTTAAGTGTCAAATTTGCTGCAGTTGCAAAGTGAGGGGGACCACAAAAACAAAAAACAAAAATGAAACGTCGAAATTCAAGGAAGAACTTGTGACTTAGTGAGACTAAGCAGTTTGGTGCATATCTCACATTTTAATGAAAGCATAGTTATGCATCCTTGTATAACTGCAATAGTGCTGCATATAAATAAGGTTTTGGGATTGGGATTTACACAGAGCAGGACGGCCTCTAGAGGCTGCCTGGGCAACTCAGACCTCCTACGTAGCATCTCCTTGACTACCATAGTTCTCTGTTTAGAATCTTGACACAGAGAAAGACTGACTCAATGTAGAAGTGTCTGAGGTTAAAGAACAATACTGACTCCAGAAGGCTACAGATCCAGGGCTTGACAGTGTGAGTGTTTACCCTGGAACTATTAGTGCCAGTGCCATGGTCATTCTCCTCTGGCTGTGCACTGGGGATCTGTGGATGTGTGTGCAGGCAGGAAGACACCAGTTGCTGCAGGGGTTGGAGTTCTGTTTTAATGAGGTATTAGCAAAACAGAGTGCCTACTGTGTATCTACAAACTTAATAAAACAAAGGTGAAACACACTGAGCAGTTTTTCTGGCCAAAAGATAGACCTTTAAAGAGTAACTAAACCCTTGAAACCACTTTTTGAGTTTAACACCAATTTATGTCTGAATTCAGTAGCATTGATAATTGACTTAAGCCCTAATCTTGACATTTTAGTGTAAAGTATTGTGAATTTTGCATTTTTTGATATGAAATGCATAGAGTCTGCTCTTTACAGGTTAAAAACGGCTTTTGCATATTTATTTCCCTGTTGTGAAATCTGTTAGTGCTGATGTACACAGTTAGTACGTCCATCACCAACAAATTCTCCCCCTCCTCTGGGCACCAACTCACTGCCCCATCCCCTATTATATAACCAACATCTCCCACTTCAGCATACCGTTGGAGAGGAGTATTACGAGCAGTCTGAGCTCAGTGATAGCAACTCAGAGTTAGATTGTACTGTTAGCACAGATCAGGCGTCATCAAACCCCGGTCCAAGTGACTTTAGCGAAGACCAGGTGATGGTTTTCCTAGGACCTTTGACCAGTTTTTAAATGAGTGAAAAGAAAATGAAATACTCTTAACTGTTTTTTTTCCCTTCCTGACTAACAAACTCATGACACCACTGGTTCATTAGCTTTCTACATGAATTAACACTATCTCAGGGCCGCCAACTCTCACACATTGAGTGTGAGACTCAGGCTAACATTTCCTCTTTGTGAATGAATAAACTGGATTTTTTTATGTGTGGATTTGCGCAGAGCATAACAAGGCAACAATTTTTGCCTAAACAATCATGGTCATGGACGTTGGAATCACTGGATAAGGGTGGGGCAAGTCCCATCCACTTTCTAAAGTCACTACTTTGGCCCCCCCATCCACACATACACTTTTAACGTGTCGAAAAAGTCAGCGAATCTGTCTATCCACACGTTGCTATTTCACAGTGCTGTTAGTCCCATCCAAACCACTTTTTTATTGTGAGAATATCCAAATTAATGAAACTCCATACCACGTTTTCACCGTAACCTTGTTGACTCCAAGCAGTCAGATTTCAATGAGCAGCGCAAAGTGGCTGCCTAGTGGCTGCTGAGTTTGTTGGGTTACACAATGTCTCATATTAACATATAAATATCAGCAAGTTGTTAATCTGTTGTTTACAACCTTGCGTTTTCTCACTTTGCCTTACTGTACTGAATGGATCAAATGCTGGTTGAATGCATCAGTAGTTAAATCATCTCACAGCAT
The DNA here is from genome assembly GCA_029783645.1 of Ctenochaetus hawaiiensis. Lineage (NCBI taxonomy): Eukaryota > Metazoa > Chordata > Actinopteri > Acanthuriformes > Acanthuridae > Ctenochaetus > Ctenochaetus hawaiiensis. The sequence goes on from JAPZDY010000011.1 coordinate 1,610,674, forward strand.
CTTACATTATCTTAATATCTCCACAATGCTTCATTTTCAAAAACAAGACTAATCTGGTCATGGGTCACCTCTCTGGTCCATGTACAAGGCCCCTCTACCTCCCTGTGAAGTGGATCTGGTTCCCCTGGTAAACCCTTGTATACTTCCTAAGTTTGCTGTATCAATCTTTTCTTATTGTCACACCTACTCTACACTGTGATTGGTATGTTCACAAACGTAACACTAAGTTTTTCTTTTGACAAAAGGCACCCAGTAACCCAGTACAGCTAAATAGCCAACCAGCCATATTTAGCCCAACTTATCTGTTCCTTATTGCCTCTGTCTTACCGCTTAAGCTGCAAGAAACCTGACTAGCAGTTTATCTAGTTCTGCTTAGTTTAATGGATTGCTCTCTGTGTTCTTTGCTGCCAGTGCTTTCAGGTTCAGACTGACTGGTATGGTGGTAAGGGTGATTTGTTGTCATGCAGGCCCAAAATGCAACAGGCCCACCAGGATTTGTTCTGGTGCTCCATATGATCAGTCAACGATTTCAGTTTCCTGGCAAATGGCACAAATATAGCAATCATTTTGTCCAGATGAAGTAGTTCCTTTTGAGCACAATTTAAAATGTATCTAAATATGCCAACATTAAATCTTCCACAAATCTATAGCTTGTGTTTTTTTAAATATTTTTTTTATTTTCATTTTGCTCATTTATCAATGGTGTGCCTCCAAAGAAGGCTGTTCAGTGACTCATTCAAAAAAAAAAAAAAAACAAAGAAGCCAGCAACTGCAAAGAATTGCAGTTCAGTTAAACAGTTTGTGGAGACAAGCATCCACCAGATCTCCTCTCCAATCACAGAAGTCTAAAAAGTGAACTCTGGGCTCTCTTATGGCGCAGAGAAGAGTTCAGATATCAGCAGAATGTGGCCTGGCCCTGGTTGATGATGATTTCTCCAGAAGTTGCAGAGTTTTCAGAATGACTGATTGCTAGGACAGGACAAAACTAGCAATAAATAAAATTGACAATTAATAAAGTAAATTAAGATTGACATTACTTGTCTGTGTGGTATGGTCAATGTTAATTCAGGAAACAGTCTGTGTCACTGACTGTCGACTTCAAAACTGAATTTAATCATCAAATGCTTGTTCAAATCAGTTATTGATGCATTTTCATGTGGGGGTGAAATTAGCAAAGTAACAGATAAATGGGTTGGGTTGACTTTAAATTTCTGCTGCTGGTACCTGGGTTAGGGTTAAGTCCCCAGGATGACATAATTTATAGCAATATTGTAGCCAAATTTACCTCATGGCATGCTCTGTTTGGCTGAATGTTTTCCTATTAAGATCTCTGCATGCTGCTCGTAAACACATTTAACGCATTTAACATGTAAGTTTGGATTCATTGTTTATCATACTAAAGACTTGTAGGGAAATTTTACAGATTTTTTCAGCACTTTAAATTTAGACTCAATTTACATTAAGATCCTTATCCCCTCTCTGAGCTCAGAAGGTGGATCATTTAGTGGTGTTCACCAGCATGTTAGTTCGTAAGCATCTACGATAATAAGAAAAGCAACCAGGCAAAATAGGCCACCATATATTAGCTATAACTAAATTTGGCATGTCCTCTTCGTGTAAGGCAGGGTACCAACAAGTTACGTGGTTTAAAAGAAACAGCTAACCTTGTAGAATATTAATATGAGTAACAAAACAATTAACGTTACCAGCTAGCGTTTTGTCACTCGAGTTATCTATAAACCTGATATGTCAGCCATAGTTAGCTAAAAGGTAACTAAATGGGGGCAGCTTAGCTAAGTGACACAGATAACAAGCTAGTCAGCTAGCACGCTAATGTCAGAAGAATCCTTGTACCAGATAAGAGAAAGAGGCAATGCTCTCAGACGTTAACGTCGGCCAAGGTGGTGCTGATTACCCAGTGGGCAAACGTTATTCAATAGGCTATTAAGGAACTTCCAATACGTATCAAAGTTGCAACAGAAACCCACCTTATAAAACAAAGCACTTGACAATACACAGAGCTGCTTGATTCTGCAGTTAGCTAGCAAGCTGCTAATGCTAGCTAACTAGCTAGCTGAGTAGCATAGCCTACTTACCCTGCGAGTTTGGATCTGATCAGACGTCGTTTAAATGTCTTCAGTGTTATCCTCTTTGACACCTACAAATGGACTCCCATTTTAACATTGATTAAAACATCAAACCATCCAAAACATAAGCTGCTTTGTATGCATTTACATAGTGGTCTTGCAGCTGACTGTTGTGAGAGGGTGCAGTCAACGGAGCTGTGGGGTACTGGGAACGGAATGGATCAGTTAACAACCTCAACCCCCTCACCCCCTCACCCCTCGACACTCCCTCCCCGGTGCCTACATATTAAACAGCGTCACATATACAACTTGCTAATGACGCTGTGCTGTGTGTTTGAATCTTTTCTCTTAACTTCTAAATAAAGCTTGGCACTGGCAGTCAGTGCGGGACTGGATACTGCGCCCTGGATGGTACTGTTAAATACAGATGTGTTTACAGCTAACTTTTGCCCTCAAGTTGGTTAATCATATTCAAAACATTAAACTGTGACATGTTGGGATACTAATAAAGACACTTCAGGCACTTCATCTTTAGCTTAGCTAGCCTTAATGCAGGCAACAACTGCAGGGTTACAAGATAACCAATACAATCGCTCACAATCTTCTATCTAGGCTCACTTCGCTTGAGCTGTACACTGGGTAATCCCTGTATGCAAAATACACCGGTGCCGTCTATTGGCACCGAGCTGCAACAGCCCACAGCAGTCACTTCACTGTGGACACTGTGTTTTTTCCTGTTACTTTCTGCTGCACAGTGCTGCATATGTATTGTAAACAATGCATATGAGTCCTGAAAAGTACAATTTCCTCTCCAGACAAATTTTAAACCATGGCTAGCTTGGATGGGCCTCGGTGGGCTTAGGGTTAGGGTTTGGGTCCCACCCACTTGGCAATAGGGTCATACAGAAGGTAGTCTACATTAACATAAGTAGCTCTTCTAGCTAGTAAAAATACAAGTGCCTGGATAATAAATTATTCAAAGTACAAGTTACTTTTTATTTTATTTTTTAGTGTCTTTGGGGCAGAGAAAAACAATGAGAAAACAGCAATTGTTATAAAAATCTCATTTTTCAAGTATATTAGAACAGCTGGATTTAACAAACAAATATGAAGAGCCAAAATGTGGTAAGATATGAAAAGGGTTTGTAACTGGAATCTGAATCTTGTTCTGGATTTTTCTCCCTCCTCTGCATTAGACATTTTCCACACAAGCTGTCCTCCTGTGCTGCATCTCTGTGTTTAGAGCAGACAAGTATTAACAGTAGTAGTGTAGTATATTATGCTATTGCTCTATATGAGTTAACTCTTACATGGTTTAACACTTCTCTATTTGTAAGTCTTACTTACAAAGTTTAAAACATCTTCTCTGTGTGCTAACTTGTGTTGCAACATAATGTGGCCTTGGCTGAAGGGAGTAGATGTTTTTGTACTAGGACCACTTCCTCTTATCAGGAGTAGGATTCCACAAATGCAAGATTTATAGAAAAGGACAGTGTCCCATTGTCTCCACCTGTTTAGAGTTGCATTCTTTGGGTATGATGTGACCTTTGCCAGGCCTATAAAAGTGAAATGTTTGAACTATACGTCAGAGATTCATATTGGCTTTTGAATGCTCTCTCAGGCGGTCCAGGATGCCTGATAGATACTGTACTTCTTTGTAATAAACTTTTTGTATGCAATCAAGTCAGTATCAACGGAGATTCCTTCATCAACATCCTCACAGTATCATTTACAGAAGATACCACAGTAGAAAATGCAGATGAAAAGAAATACACCAATATCGCTGTCTTTCAACCACTCTCCTGAAAAAAGTAAATATATATTGAATTTAACTAGTTTACATAGTAATTAATTAACATTATGAACTAATATTTACCATAAAATATACTGGCAGTTGCCAATGTATTCATACATTGTGAGAG
>JAPZDY010000011.1:1631081-1647768 GCA_029783645.1 Ctenochaetus hawaiiensis
AAACCAAAAACCCCCAAAACCCCCCAAAAAAAAAAAAAAAAAAAAAAAAAAAAAGTTCAAAAGTTGACTTGCCTAAAGTTGTTTGTAAGCCAAGTCAACCCATGTTGACAAAAGTTAAGCTGGTATCGTTAGCATTAAAGAGTCATGTCATATCGTGTCAGGACATGATACATACATAAAATGGGACCTTTAAAGTTTCTAATAAATTAGCTTAGGCTCTATTAGCTTACCTAGTAGCTTTTACAATGATGTTCGCAGCAATCAATAAAAGTAAAATGATTTCCCTGATGGAAAAGTAAAATGGTTACTGCTTTTGCTGACTTCTTGGGCAGTCTCATTTTAGACTTTTCTTTTCAACTTTTGTTTGTATTTCATTATCGAGGGTATTTAATTTATCTTGCTGTTTCTGACCTAGAGGCTGTTTATGAACTAGAGGGCAAACTGTAGTAGGTTCACGCTACGTGACCTCAGAGAGGAGGAAGAGAATGGTGAGGAATCTAATAATAAACAGAGGGTGAGAGAAAAACACTGAATGTGGGCTTTTGTTGCTCTGCCAAAACAACCTTGAAACTGAGGTGGAGTAGAGCTGCAGTCACCAGGTGACATTGGTCTTTTTTAGGTGTGACAGCAGTCAGAAGACTGGTTTTCCACAGGGGAATTGGGATATTGGGTCCAAACCTTTTTACTTTGTACTCATGTTATGAAATCGTATTATTTTTACATAACCCTGACCCTTATCAGGGAACAAAAAATATATTGAACAAGGGGGATGAGGGTTTAGTATTCTTCAAACAAAGTGCTTGTGGGCTTATGTGGGTACAGCATATGAAAAGTTAAACCCAAGACACTCAGTCATTGGAGAGAGATTTGGGTGGCAGAGTGTTGCAGCCATGGGGAGGCAATGATGGCAGACTTTTCACCCAGTGTTTCAGTGTGGATCCTTGGAACAGATATAAACACCACTTAGAGCAGAACTGGCTTCGGCATAAACAAACTGAACTGCCATTAAGTGGTAAAAACTGAATTATCCCTTTTGATAGAACTTTGCAGCCTGAACCAGAATGACAGCTGCCTACCACCCACCTCTAAAGCCTTGAACAAGAAAACCTGAAATGTGCTGCTGTTGTCTGACTCTATCATTGTCCTACAGGGTATCGTTTGGAGAAGCAGACAGAACCAAACATTGCAGTAGACCTGGACTCAACACTGGAGAGCCAGAGTACACTGGAGTTTTGCCTGGTCAGAGAAAACAGTAAGCAACCAATTTGGTATTTGTGTTTCACTACTACTAAAACTGCCTTATCTTTTCATGGAGTAACTTCACAGTTTGTTACATTCCATCCGCTTTACTTTACATGTCATGAAATAGACAATAGACTTCATGCAAACAGTACAGACTATTGCAAGTACAAGTATTACAGTACAAGTCCATTGCCACTAATCAAAATCCTGAGTATTTTTAAACTCTTTTTTTGGTCTGTAAAACTTTGTTATGTTTTTGTTGGTGCAACAGATCTCCGAGCTAATATAAACTCAGACAAATAGTTGTCAATTAAAATTAAAACTGCTTAGCAGGCTGAAACAAGATAATGATTTTTTTTTTTTTAGATGTTTTTTGGGCTTTTTGGCCTTTATTTGATAGAACAGAGTTGAAACGGGGAGATAGAGAGAGGGGATAGTGACATGCAGCAAAGGGTCAGAGCTGGAATCGAACTCGCGACCGCTGCACGGAGGACTAAGCCTTCTGAATTGGGGCCGCGCGCGCTACCGAGCAAGCTAAACAGCGGCCCAACAAGATAATGATTGTATACAAATTAATATTGTAGCCTTAAGCCAGAGTTGTAAATCATGGGTCAAAATCAAGATTTAACTTAAGATTTTTGTATTGCTTTTCCTTTTCCTCCAGGCTCCAGGGGTGAGGAGAGCTCGGAGGAAGACCCTCCCATTGACATAACCACAGTCCAAGACATGTTGAGCAGTCACCATTATAAGTCTTTCAAGATTAGTATGATCCATAAGCTGCGCTTCACCACAGATGTCCAGCTAGGTACATACTGCTTACCGCTGGCGGTAAATCTCAGAGAAGTTATAATTGTTATCCAGTTCCAAATGTTAAAGTTAAACACATTTTGCATAATTTAAAGCAAACAAGTTACAATGATATTGTTGGCAGATATACCACCCCAATTCCTTGGTATTTGTTGAAACACTCGGAAATAATGGACTTCAGACAGAGAAAGACAAGAGTAGCATTTAATTTTTAACCACCAACTGTTAAATACTAGCTGTAATGATGACTAGAACTAAGATTTTATTGGCTGCAGCTGTTGCTAGATTGTAAAATAAGTTTGTCAATCGGTCTTTAGCTGACTTCTTAATGTTTGTGGCTTATTTATTTTGAATGGTAAAAGAATTGCATTCATATGGCACTTTTCCAGTGTTACGACAGCATTTAACAATCAACAGCAGAGGCTTCTTCAGAAATTCCTACTTGTTCATCAGGAACATACACACACACAAACGCACACACACACATATCAGTGGCTGAGCCATCATGAACAATTTAGGGTTCAATCCCTTGGCCAAGGACACTTGCATTACATGCAGACTGGAGGAGCCAGGCATCAAACCAGCAACTAAAAAGTGCTCAAATCCATTCTACATCCTGAGCCACAGCTGCCTCTTTTTAAAATAAAAAACCACATAGGTTCCTAAATATTGATTTGATTGCTACACAAGTTATATCATGCCCCCCCTTTCACTTTCACAGGAGAACAAACTTTGAGGATGAGTACTAACCAGTTGGTTTGGTAATCTTATCATGAGGCTTTAACAGACCAAGGCAAAGGCCGTCTATTGGCCAGTGGGCCTGTCAGCAATCAGTGAGGGTCAATGTTGTTGGGTCACATGGGCCTCCAACTATGTTGGGTTTAATAATTTGGGATTGGCTATAAATAATATAGTATTTAATTTACATTAAATCCACCTCAGGGCACCACCCTTACAGGTTGTAACCCTTACAGGGTTACAGGCTGGTCTGGCCCTCTGAACCCTGGATCTCTGAAGATCACTGGTTGCTCCTTTGTTCCATAAATTAGCAGCTCGTGGCTAACTTTGGTTTGTGACTCCTGTTGCTTCTAAGTCTCAGCTGGCAGACCTTGTGTCTGGGCCGCTGATGCTGACTTAGCTTGCTGACTCCTGGTTGAACCTTCGGCAGGCTCTCGCGTCGCTGCTCTTGGTGAGGAGGAGTGCAGTGTAGCAATCTGCATTGAGCAGGACTGCAGGAGAAGTTTTTTGACTGAGTCCTCTGCCCTATAGGGCTTCTCAGGAGGAGAGAAGAGAGGAGAAGAGACAGATGCGGGGGCAGAGATGGTTTTTATTGTCTGTGTTCACACCTATGTGTGAAATCTGGGGGACTCTGGGAAGCTGAGTTTCTGCCCTTTATCTGAGTTCCTGAGGGTCTCATCTGGGACTCAGACTCAGGCCAGATTTCCCAATGAGGTGTGGTCTGCAAGGCCTTTCTTTGTTCTGTTCACATGCACTATTGAATCTAGTCAGACTTAGTGAAAGTTTTTTGGCTGATAAAGCATGTTGAATCAACAGGGTAGCCAATTGATGAGATAAAACCCTCTCATTGGCTGTTCTGCTACAGAAATACAGTCCTGGTAGTTAGTGCTTTGACTCTAGATCACTGATTCCTTCAACATGTGGATGTGAACAGGAGCAAGCCCAGCAAATTTTTTTTAAAATCAGAGGTTTTAATTTAACACTAGCTCCTGGCCCAGGTTCGGGTAATCCCCTTTATGGCCTAAACCTGTTGTATCAAGGATTTTACCCAAGTGTGGTTTCTCCTAGCAAGTGTCATTTGCAACTATTTATCAGATATATTCTCAGTTAGAAACAGTTGTAGCAGACTACCTCCGCCTTCTCAACTGGAGAGTTATTTATTAAGCTGGAGCAAAACATATGTTTGGGTTCATGGTTGGTTGTAATCATAATGTATTATAATTGGATATCATGTGTGTGAAATATATATTTTCTTCTCATGAACTGACATGCAACTTCTACTTCAGGAATTTCAGGAGAGAAAGTGGAGATTGACCCTGTCACCAATCAGAAGGCCAGTACTAAGTTCTGGATTCGACAGAAGCCCATCTCTATCGACTCGGACCACCTCTGTGCCTGTGACCTTGTAGAGGAAAGAAGCCCCAGTGAGTTGACCACAGACACACTGGCTCAACTTTCACATCTGTACATGATATTCACAATAGAAACCACCCTCCTAATGCAGTCACTTTATTTCTTTGTATGTGTTGGCACATGTTCACATATATGCTCAGTACAGCATTGAAGTTACTGGTTCTACCTGAATTTCTACTGAGGGCTGCATTGCACAAATGCTACAGAAGTTAAAATAAGGATTTTTTAATTATTAGGATAAGGATATTCTAACTATTTATTTTTACAGTATTTTTATAAACTGAACATAATAGTTAAGTATGATCTTTGCTTCAGAGATTATAATTGTAAGTCCTGTATAACCTAAAACCTAACAATAAACTAATCTTCTTTTAGAATCCATTTAGTAGCTGCTCCAGCCACTTCAAAAACCCTCTCTTACCATTGATTAAGCCCTAAAATATCCTCTCTTATAAACAAAATGATATGCTTAGGCTTTTTTTTTTTCAAGATAAAAATTAATTAATGTTGTAAAATTGCTTTAATGTCACACTACATCTTTGGCCACATTTAGTATGTGTTCTATTAATATTTATGAGATCTCAGGCACGGCCACACTCACTGTCAGCAACCACCCTCCCTCACTTTGAATATCTGAATATCATCTTACCAAGAATGTATGTAACCAATGGCACATGTTGGACACAGATACAGTCTCTGAAGAAGAAAAGGAGAACCAAATCATAAATAAATAAATAATAGCTTGCAGTGGACATATCAGCACAGTAGAGCATTTAATGCTCTATTTACAACTTAGAATTAACAGTAAAAGATACCTTAACCCACAGGTTTGACCAAGTTAGTTGCCAGCTGATTATGATGTTATGTAGATCAACTTAGCTTTAGCATCTTCTCTGACTGACCAGTTTGTCAGTTGATATCTGTTTCATCAAACATGATTTTCCTCTATGTCTTGCAGGCCACGCAATATTTAAGCTCACCTATCTCAGCAACCATGATTACAAGCCTCTCTATTTTGAGTCTGATGCTGCAACTGTCAATGAAATAGTGCTAAAGGTGAGTTCTGGCTGCTCTGTACTGATTCAATACTTTCAATAGATTCATAGTTTTAACGGTCTTGATGTTGTCAGGGCAAACAAATTTGTCCTGCTTATAACTTTACCTTCTATAAACTGTGCATGAAGCTTTTTTCTAAATGTTTTCTTGTTCAAATATAATATAGTGACAACTATTGAATATGACAAAGCATGCATGGCTGTAGAGATTGTTAGTTAATAGATTGTGAGACCAGTGTCACTCTCAGACTAATAATACTATCTTCTAATGAATAATATGAGTAAGCTGCTGATCCTTAACTTTAGTATTTCCCTTTTTTGGGTTTCTGTAGTGTTATCACATTGTATGTCTGTTCAAGCTTTGAAAATTCAACATAATAACAGAACAGTAACAAAGTATTAACCTGGAGCTGTAGGATTCAACAGACATTATAAAAAATGTTTGACTGGGTGTTTTTAAAACTGGACCCATTGCAGGTACTTAAACTTGGAAAACCTCACTTTCTGCACCTCAAATTTAATAATATTCACAATTCACTAAACCATTCCTTTTACGTCTATGCCTCTAGAGTTCTTAGCATTATTGAACTGCGGTACTAAATTGCCAGAATTCATATTTCTTTAAATTTTACATCTTAATACAAAACTTGAAATCTTAAGAGAGAAATCTTCTTATATTGCATCACTGCGTTAAAGCTTCACTTGCTCTAATATGTGTCATTTGAAAGGGTTGCTTGTGGTGATTAATCCAAAGAGATTAATAACTAATTGTACAGTTTCTCTCAACTCCACACAGCTTTAGAGCATGAGTCCCCTTATTGTTTTGGTTTTACATTGCAAACGTTTGCTGTTTCATCAGTGACATTTCTAGTATCAGTTCATATCATGTGTAGAGTTCCTCACATGGTTGAAAAGCATTTAAAAATTGTTTTAACTTGCCCAAACAAATAACTATTTTTTATGGGCAAGAGGTATTTCTTTTTGTGAGTGACATCATTAAAGTTGCTGGTATGTTTCAGTAAGCTCACATGAATAACAAATAGTGATGTATTTATATACTTATTTGCAATGTCTTATTTTAGTGCATTAGAAACATTGTATTTTAACACTATAACAAGCATTTACTATAATTATGAAATCTATAATGAAATCTTGATGATTGATTGATTGATGATGATGATGATGATGATGATGATAAATGACTACATGATTCAATAGTAACACGAGGTAGCAATGTAACTAATAACTATATACACCTTTCAGTCATTCGCAGCTAAATTTAAAACTGTTTATAAATGTTCACAACTCATTAAAACATGACGTTATCTAAAAAATTTGGACATGTTTTCTATTATTAAAAATCTTTTGTCATCTCGTCAGTTATTAATTATTTGTTAACTATTTGTTAATGCAGGAGTTGCAGATCATACGCAGGAGTAGCTGTAGCTGTTGATACTTTAATAGACACTTCTGCCCACAAATACAACATGGTTTAGAGTGTGTTACAGTGAAGGAAATCATTTTGGTCATTTGTTGTCCTTTGTTTTTTTCTCAAATCTATGGTAAATAGACATGTGATTGTCAGATATAAGGTGCCATGATTTAGGTTACCATTTTAACACATAATGTGTTATTTTCCTATTTATTTTCAGGTGAATTATATCCTGGAGTCCCGGGCCAGCACCTCTCGGGCTGACTACTTCGCCCAAAAGCAGAGAAAACTGAGCCGCAGGACCAGCTTCAGTTTTCAGAAGGAGAAGAAGACTGGCCAGTAGGCAGACTGAAGCTGCTCAGCCACCTGTCTGTCTGTATATGCACAGACAGATTCATAAACAAGGCCTGGCAGTCTCATACACAGACAGCTTCAGGCTAAACAGAAGCAGAGTCTATCAGAAAAGTCAAATCAGAGGAAATGAGAGATAGAGACTGAGGAGCAGAAACAGATAAGAGAGATGTGCTTCTGCTACAGATGATCAAGGTCAAAGCCTCTGAAACTCTATAAATGAGGAAAGTCCATGGGTTATTCTTTTTCTAAAAAAGAAAGGACTTTTGACAGAGTTTAAGCTGCCAAGTTGGTGTCAGTTCTTGTTCATTCACTGCCTCTAAATTCAAGCTCTGTCCTTCAGAATATTTATAACCCTTCAGCAACGTGGCTATGTTTACTCAAAAAATCATAGCTAAATGCTGAATCCTTGCTTCTGTCCTCCATCTTTAAGACATTGAACACAGCAACAATAGTTTTAAGAAAACTGTCACATTTTTGATGTTACTGTAGATAATCATTTTATATTGGGGAAATGAAATTATGATGATACAGAAATGAAGTCTGTCTGAATTTTTAAAAACAGAGTATACCCCATGATCTAATGCAAGGCTGTTGTAAATGACTGCATGATGCAAAAAATGTTGATTGAGGTTTCTTTTGAAGGTTGTGTGATTTTGGCAGTTTTAAGGATTTTAAACTAAATGATACTTAATATGAACAGAAACAAAAAGCTAAAGGAAATGATATTTTTTTGTCTTCCTTGATAAATCCACATACAGCACACAGAGAGCTTATTCAAAATGAGAATTGAATGCCTTTGTTGGATATTTGCTGTTTTTACCCTTTGTCCATGCTAATGACCATACACTTTGTCATTCAACAGAGAACCTGACATTGATTCTAGAAAAATGGCTGTCATCTCTCTCTGAGTTATGGTTCATTCCTTCTTACCATTTCAAAGCTAGATCCAGAATCCACCTTTTGAATTGTAGTGGAGCTGAGGTTGGTGTAAAAAAGCGCAATGGCTGAATGTGATTGGAAGGACACCTGTCAATCAAGCCTAACGATGCCCCACCACCAATATAGGTCATTAAAGCCTTAAAGGTGCCCTGTGCAATTCTTGTACCACTTCTTCTACAGGTAACACATTCTGTCTGACAGTTTAGAGACTGTTTCATATAATGAAACATGGTAATTCTCTTCCAAAAGGCAGTGAAAAACGCTGCCAGCTAATCAGTGTTTCAATTAACAATGCAGTTTTAAAAACACTCAAATGTTTTTAATAGAAGAAACATTGAACTTTTTTTATGGTGCACAAAAAAGACAGATGCAAAGAGGCAGGCAGTGTGTTGTACAACAGGGTATTGCTGCCATGCTATAAAAATCTAAAATTGATTAGTATCACTTTATGAGGTGATATGTTTATTGTAATAACAGTGAATGTTTAACGTTATAACATCATAAGTTTATTGTTAAAACAAACTTATCATGTATGATGTGATAATTCATTGTTTTAACAATTAACATCAAGATTTAACAAATTAATTTATTGTTAAAACAATATACTAACCACATTATAAAATGATCAGTTTATTGTTACAACATTATACATATTATATTCTCATAACAAATTATGACACAATAACATGAAAATATAATATTGTAGCATACAAGTATCACATTATAACATTGAACTTTTACTGTTCTAAGAATAAACTCATCACTTTACAACCTGAAATTGATCCATTTTTATTTTTATAGAATGACAGCAATATGCTTCTTTAGTCTGGTTACTTTTAAGCCTCAAGCTTAAAAATGTATTAGCATAGAGCAAGTGATTATTTTTTGCAGCTCTGACTGGCCAGTTATTTTCTTCAGTTGCTACCATACTGACATAGCTAACTATTACTACTGACTTAAAATTAGTTCACTTGCTAAGTGATGGGTTTTACCACAGTCTTTCTCATATCACTGGGCAATTTTTGAGTCTTTAGAGCCAACCATTTCAAGATAAGGTTATCAATTGAAGACATCTTTGCCAGATCTATATTGTGAGTGTAAACAGGGTACCTTTAGAGACATAATCACAAAGAGTTTAATAACTGTTGTATAAATGACTGAACAAAGGTTTAACCAAACCTTAAAAACTGCTCTTTGGTGAATGTTTCACACAGTACTGCCATGACTCTGACACATAGTAGCTTTACAGACAAATAGAGTGCATTTTCATTGCCCTAATTAAAATTAAAACAAGTTTTCCTCAGTTATTAATTTCACATTTCATAATTATGACTTACCATCTTAGAACAATAAAAAGTATCTCATTTAAAAAAATCTCACAAAAATATTTTGGTAACACTTGATATCGAGGGTTCAGTAAGTTTTCTATTTATAAAAACTAACTGAATCTTATTTGTAATTTCTATGTAAACAATATTGATGACGAACACTGTGGCATGAGATTGACAGCTTGGGAAAAAGAAAACAAAATTTTAATTTTATTAGCCCTTTCAAGAAAAATCCTGATTGACATCAAACACAAACAACTAACTACTGTAGAATGTCCGACAAAATGAGAGATGTACATACACATTTCTGTCCAGAACATATCTCAAGTAATTCTGAAATTTTCTGGTTCCTTAAAAAAACTTTTTTTTAAGAATGCACTAATTAAATTTGTCTCAATTGCAAGATGTCATTGTATTACATGATTTTTATAGTTATGTAGAAATGTGTTGAAGATTCTATGTTTCTGTAAATTTCTATGTCAGATGTATATCAGTTATTTCTGCTTGTAGGCAAGTAGAATTTTAAGATGTTTTTTTTTTCTTATATCAAGTAGCCAGAGACACCTGAGCAGTCGCAGCTTAACTGTCGAAACTCGTGTATTTAACACCGAACAATCAGCATGGCTTTTTAGTGGCCCCCTGCTGGCTCTGTGGCCAAAGACTTCAGTACTCTCCAGATGAAGTTTCACCACATTTAATAGCAAAAATGTTTTCACCTGTTAAAAATGTCCACACTTGTACCTTGACGTGTTAACCATCTTTACGGTAAGTCTGCAGGTGTGTATGTAAGGTCAGTACACACATTTTAATTTTCTTTTTACATGTTGATTTGTATTGCCATGTCCCCTCTGGACTTGATTAAGGAATGTATCGATTAGGTCCTGAGTCTTAAAGTATGGGACATACTTGGGCAGTTTAGAAATCACCGAAGAAAACATGTTCAATAATGGTGTACAGTTGATTAAGGGATGAAGTGGTTGGACATAACTATTTATTAAACATTTTCAGCTCTTTAGTGAGAAACACACATTATAACCTAGACTTATTGTATTCCTTTTAAAAATACTTTTAGAATATTAATATTGAGTTCTTGGTATTGACTATATCAATCATAGTCATAGAATCAAAATTACTTTGTAACCTACAATACACATTATTTCCCTATGCTGTTATATAAAATGCACATAAATGTAATATTTTGCATTGTTTCTAACACTGGGCTCAGTGTTCAATTACAGTGGAGCCCCTTGCTGATTATTGTCAAAGAAAACCTTTTTCACATGTAGATGCACTATTGTCCAGTGGTAAATACCACAAGATACTTCCCAACGAGTGGGTTGGTTAGATACACAGTGACATATCTGATGTCACACAAGAATATGATGTATAAACATTGCTCAATAAAACAGAATATCTGTGCTAACACCTCCTGATCCAAAGTCAGCAAACTCCACCGAGAGCTACAAACCAGAAATCAAAGAACTTGTTTGTAGAGTTAAGATTTGAAACCTGACTTTTCCACAGACTCATGTCTGGGCTTTTCAAACACTTAATTATTAATGAGACTTTTTCACATTTCAGCAAAACTTGCATTTATTTTGACACATTTTTGAACTGTTGATATGGATGTTTCAAGCAGCAATAGTAATGGCATAGTGGGCAAGTTACTACAGCTTGACCTTATATGTAACAGTCTTATGACAGAGCCTTGGTTAGTTTTCCTCTTCAAATTTGAGGCATTTTATAGCTGCTTATCCCAGGGTTAAATAGGGTAGTAGTACTAGGTAATGATGTTGTATTAGGGAGGGTAATGCATTACAAGCAGTTTTTTAGACAAAGTGCAGTCAAGTTTCCTGGCCCACCTTAACCATCAGCTCATTTATTGATTTCACTTATCAGTGTGTATAGAATTTTGGATTGTACGTTAATGCATTACCTTTAAAGATGATTAACTCAGAGACACAATACTGATACCTCAAAGTTATTGACCAGTCTGTATGTCATTGCAGGATTTCCAGACTGATCCATACTGACATATTAACATTGGTAAAAGATAGTTAAGCTTTTACAACTTGGGTTTTTTAAATTTATTTCAAAGTTTTGTCCATGTTTTTTATTTATTATGATAACATTGTAGCCATAGAGAGAGTTTGACAGCACGAGAGGCACGAGCAGTCAGCCTGTCAGAGAGGTTCTAACAGTCCTGAATCCCGAGCAGTGACGCTGATATTACATGATTAACTCTGTACCTCACAATTTATGTAAAGTACCAGCATTACTTGCCAATGGAGTAAGTATCGTGTCCCTTATTTCTTACTCTGTGTGCAGCTTCCTGAGGTCTTGTTGTTAAAATGCGGTTGGATTAAAAAAATAGAAAAAAGTAGTTGCTGTTTACCTCTACATCACTCCCCCTTAACATAGCATATGAGACATTTCTCGATAATTAGTGAGGTTTAAGCAGTTATGGTAGGTCTATTTTTGAACTTGACACAGCTGTTTCCCCTTGCTGCCAGTCTTTAGCTTTGTTCTGTTGACTGTGCTTTAACTCAAGTTCAGAACTCAACACACAGATATGAAATTGATATCCATTAGAATGTCCCACTTTTGCTTAGAGAGTGAATCATATCACTAAAACAGTATTTCCTGTATTTATAACTATTCCTTTCATTTAAGGAACAGTTGTGGTTTAAAACAAGCAAATGGGAAAAAAGAGCAATCTGTTGTGTACTAATCAGATCTTTCATTTATTAACCTAAAATCCACCCTAACCCAGTTGCTCCTGGGAGACAACAATCATACTTTATATGTCCACTAGAGGTCATAGTAAGACTTTAAAACAAAAAACCATGATGTTATTTTTCAAGAACGCTCCAACTGAAGCACCTCGGCTGATAAAACGAACATGAGGCCGAAATGAACCTCAGGGTACCTTCACGAAAAACCCCTAACACAACCCAGAGATGCTGTCACCTGCAAACTGTGCTGACTAAGATAAAATCATTGAGTATTTTAAATTTGGATGGAAGATGTAAGGTCATATTTTATGCACTCAGTGGGTAAAAGGTTTAATGACTCCTATCCAGTCTCGCAGTTCAGTAAGGGAACATCTTGATGCTCAGCCAAAATGCTGAGGCCCAGTCTACTTACCCCCTTTTTTGCTCACATGACCTACATTCTGTGTGAACACACAGAATGGCAGGTTTCAGAGCATTTCTATTGAGTGTGCCTATAGTTCAGCTGGTCTCTTGAATGAACAGTGCACTAATGTGCTGCACTTAACTGAGCCTCCACAATCCTGTCAGACTGCCAGCAGTCACAAAAGATGCTGAGTTGAGTGGCTTGATGCTCAGCCAGAGGAATGAGGCCTGCACTATTTTACCCTCTTCTGTTTTACATTCTTTCACTGCCATGGCCTACATTCACTGTGGATACACACAGCACACATACAAAAAGGTGTAAAAGAAAAAAAAGCCTGTGAACTGATGAAGGTCAGTGCCTGGAACAGTGATGGGGTCATCTCATCTTCAGTGTCTGAGTTTCCATCAAATCTTTCTGAGAGATAGAGAAGACAGAGATAGGTAAGGGGACAGCAAGGAGGGAATGCAAAACTAAACCCACTTGAGTTCTTGAGTGCCATACCACACTTCATCAGTACAAGGGTAATGGATGCCCCTTATCTGCCTCCCGGTTAATACTGGTCCTTCTGAAAAAACAAAACCAATACAAAAACAATAGAATGAAACAAAAAATCAGCCTCGTCTGCAGCTAAAGGTAGTGATTAGAATACAACAGTCTGACACATAAATCAAGTGGGGACCATGTGTTATTTGTTTTGGTTGCACAGACAAAAGCTCAGCATTAAACCTACAGACACTACCAGGATGTACAAAGTCTCCCCTAGGAACAGGATTGGAGACTAAAGCGACCAATGATTGTTCTTTTTTGTTTTTTACTTTTGTGCCACAAGTTTGAAAATAAGGGATTTGTAGTTTTCTATGCATTCCACAAGGCTCAGAGATAGTGATTATTTGAAAGGGAAATAGAGACTTAAAGATTTGTGATCTCTACAGTGAATTGTCAAATCAGATCAAATTTAATATATATAGCGCCAAATCCCAACCAAAGTTGTCTCAAAACACTTCACATACAAAGTAAGTCAAGACCACACTCTAAAGTTCAATTTATTAAGACCCAACAATTGAGAGAAATTCTCACATGACAAAGCACTTGGCGACAGTGTTGAGAAAACACTTCCTTTGAACAGGAAGAAACCTTGGTACAGATCCAGGGCAAGAAATGACAAAGAGACAGAATAAGAGAGAGGGGGGGAGAGGGAAAGGGAGAGAAAGAGAAGGGGGAGGAAAGAGAGTGTTGGAGAGAGGGAGAGTCAGAGGGCAAGAGAGAAAAAGAGGACAAGACGGGGGTTGGGGGAGACAGAGATGCACAGAAAAATTGATACAACAAATGGTAGAAAAATAACCAGCAAAAGTGATGGTGCATGATAAAATGAAGGTTACATGTGAGTGTACAATAAGAAGAAGAAGAAGAAGAAGAACACAGTAATGGAGACATCTGCATGACAATCATAGTGGAAAGCGCAGCCATGCTTAGTACTCCAGGAACAATCATCCACAGGAATCTGCAATGCGAGAAAGCAGAAAGACTCTGGGGAAGGTGGCAAGTTAGTAACTAGCATTGGCCGAATGTGAATGCAAGACAAAACTCTGGACAAACTCTCTAGTTTAATCTGAATTGGTAAATATTTTATGAATAAATAAACCATCACCACGTTTTGTGTTATAACTTATTATAATAAGGTCATTCACTAAACTCTTTCAGAGCTTTCAACTTTTTCCCAAAAGCCATCTTCAGCAAATTGAGCTTACTCATGTAGTCAAGACAGAACTTTGCTGACATATATATGTATGAATGTATGTATATATACACATACATACATTCATACATACATATTATATATATATTTATCCTGTCGGACACATTTGGATCATATGGTGTATCAAACACTGAAGTGTTGAGCAACCCAGTGGCTCACCTGGTAGAATTTGTACCATGTGTCAGTTCTTACCACATTTCAGGCTGCTGTCATCCCCCTTTTTACTATCATTATTAAACAAAGCATATATGTCAAAAATAATCATCAAGCTTCTCTAGGATCTTTTCTATGTCCACTGTTCTGTAAAACATTACTTTTTAAATTATTTCAGCTCCTTCATTTCTGGATAGTTTATACATTCTCTATAACAAAACCTCAGACAAAAGATGGAGCATGCTGTAACTACTTATGTTTTTGGAATTCTTATACCTTTCACCTACAGGCCCTGTATGACTAGTGGAATTAAAACCTGCCAAAAGATCTAAAAATTGAAAAATAGACATTTAGTCTTATGACATATCTGATGAAAGTCAAGAACATTAATTTATTTGTTCATCGTAGGCTACCTTCGAATTGTCTCCCTTTTTTAGTGAATACATTTTATTTAATTGATTTAATTGTGTGCACCTATATGACAAAATATATTGTACAGGTTTTACTCTTAGGACAATTAATTAGCAATAATAACATTTCCAATTTTCAACACTATTCTTCATTTTTCATCTAAAGTATTATATCGGGATTTCATTTAATCAAGCTAAGTTCCCGATGTACAAACAGGAGAACTTTCCCTCCTGTGACATTAGCCTGTTTATAAACCACTTTCCGTTTTCCTCACTTCTTTGAAGAACTATGAAAGACTTGACTGTTTTATATGCTTTAACAGACAGTGTTGGTGCACTTTACCTAAAGAACAGGCAGACAGCAGCATCCAGAGTTCCCATTCCATTTATTAGTTAAGGTTTATAAATAGACACACTCAGACACATGTTGAAAGTATAAAAAATAACAAGATTAATAGACATTTTACTGAGGTCTCTTCTTAATTGCCTTGGACACTTTATCTTTTACTTGAATGAATGACAAAAATGGAAATTTCCTTTATTTTTTTCTTACACAGCATATAAGTTTTCACTTTCACAAGTCCCCATTCATCAAGCAAGTTACTATCATCAATGTCATGTTAAAATGAGATCAGAGCATAGAAAAAGAGTCACATGCAGCAACTTTTCACTGGATCTGTACAGCACGTCCTGTCAGCCAAACAAGTCTAACTCAGTGAAACAGTTTTCCAAATATATCTGTGCTTTAAGTTTCACTTTACTTTGACATACACACCCCAAGGAAAGCTTATATATCAAGGGATAAAGAAGATATGAAGAACAATGATTAATAATGTAGGAAAACAGCTTCTTCAGCCTTCATTTAGACTTTTTTTTCAACTGATTGACAAATGCTTCTTTTACATCTTCTAGATGTAAGTCATTTGTCACATGGGGTCAGTGAAACAATTTCAAACAGTTAAGATATTAGTATAACATTTATTTCAGTTAGACTTTTTAAAGATTTTTTAAACTCAACTGAAAGTTTCAAATCATTATTAACGTGCTGGCAGGGAATTTAGGATAGAGGTCACTATAAGAGTAAAATCAAGACATGTAAAGTATCTGGAAGGATGAGGCAACGTGGCAAAGTTGCATTGGTGAATGTTACTAAAACTTCTGCAACCAATGAGCAATGCAATGGTTCTGATTTGCTAAAAAAAATAGGACAATATAAATCACACATGTAATAAAACTAGTGCAGCACAAATACACAACTAATGTCTTCTTCAAGCATTTATGTACCATATAGCTACTGTGCCAAATCTGGCTCACCTTGTTCTATAGACAATAACTCCTGCTGCTAATTCATATATTTTTATTTGTAAATATATCTAAAAATACAACTCATCAACCTCAGTGTTATAGGAAATTGCATGATTTCTTGGTATCACCAAGTTTTTGTTTTTGTAGTAGACAATCACTATTCACAGTGTTTAAACTGAACAGTACAGGCCAACACCTACTGTGTGGCTGGTATCTGGCACCATTTCAATATCCATTGAGGAGGTTGCTTTCAAGTCAACTAGTGTTGATGTAATTCTTCAATACAGAATTAAAGAGCAACTGAATTTACGTCTCCAAAGTACACCATTGACCTTAATGCAGAAAACCTAACCTTTTGGTAAAGCACTCCCTACCTAGTAACATTGAGGTTTAGTGCCTGTTTTTTAATAGATGTTTCAAGCAACACAACTATCTTTTTTCTGTGGTCAATTTCTAATAATGAGGATTTACGTTGCAACAAAAAGTTTCAACATTTTATCTCAGTTTCAACAATATCTTTACAGATGTGTATAATATAATCTAATATAATATAATATAATATAATATAATATAATATAATATAATATAATATAATATAATATAATATAATATAATAT
>JAPZDY010000011.1:1662131-1674421 GCA_029783645.1 Ctenochaetus hawaiiensis
CAATCTGCTGGGAAGTTGGAAAAATGCAAAAAGAAATATTCACAAGTAATTAGATGTAATTTCCAAACATTACAGGTAAGGCTCAGACCATTAATAAAAGTGTAAGTTATCACATATGCCTTTTCAATGTAGATTTGGCACTGTCAGCAAGTTCAGTGAGTGAGTAAGTATTCATGTTTTTATTGCTGACAGGAGCAAACGTGTTATTAGTGTGTTACCAGTTAAGAACATTAATGTTAAATGTCTAAATGTTAGACTCATTGACTGAAAAGATAAGGAGAGTTGAGGCAGCTTGGTTGTTATAACAAAATATCTGCAAACCACAGATATGTACATTTGCACATTTCACCTATAACATGTCAACATTTCAACAATGCAGATCAACTGGATGTTGTTCGGATTAAATGTAGGCTTATATGAAATTTAAAATTCTAAATTTTTTTAATGGTCATTTTACAACATAAGGCAGTGTTTTTCAACCACTGTGGCACACGAGTGTGCCATGAGAGATCAACAGTGTCGACAATGGCATATTATTTGCAGATAATAATTAATTCGTTTTCAAAAAATGTTTTTTGTATCAATTAGGTGAAATTGGATAATTTCCCATGGCACACCAGTGTGTGTGCTGCAGCACAGTGGTTGAAAAACACTGACATAAAGTATAATGTATAATGAAATAACATATTTATAGTTTCCTTACATTGAAACTAAACCAAAACATTACATAAAACTACTTTTTTTAACAGTTTTTTGATGAGACCAAAGACAAATGTCAAGCTCTGGCTGGACAATAAGGCTAAATTCTATTCTATTTTACCCTATTCTAATCTGAGTGCTAAGGATAGGTTGAGGTTTCACAACTTAATGATGATAGCTGTCCTTTAGTCTGGTGGTACAGCAGCAGACACTGTTTTATCTCTTGTCACACAGCAGCAAGGTGAACAGGCTGTGGCAGGGTGGATATTGTCTTTTAATATCTTTTGAGCTTTGTACAAGCACCTTACCACTACAAAGCCCTCATGTCCTTGGCCATGACCATCACAGTTTTTGATGTTTCAAGTCATAATGCATTCTATTGCTACTATGCAAAAGCCGACAAATCTTGTTCTCCTGTTTCACTTCGGTTCTATCGATATAGACAGGGGTGTGGGTCTTTCCTCCAGTTCTTCTAAAATTGAAAGCAGCACCATGGTTTGCTGATGTCAAGCAATAGGTTGTTCTTTGTGCACCACTATGCAAAACTGTTCATTCCTCTCAACATGAACTCTCATCTTTGATAGAAATCGGATCAATGATGTAGGTGTCCTCCACATGCTTCACAATTAAGTTCTCTGCAAGTTCAGGGGTTACAGTCATGAATGTACAGAATGAACAAGAACGAGCTGAGCACCCAACTCTAGGAGGCTGTGGTGTTGAGCAAAAAAGTGGAAGAGGTGTGACTACCATGCTGGACTGTCAGTTTGTAAGTAGATGCAGAGTGTGGTACTCATGCCCAAATTGTTAAGTTTTCTCATCGGTTTTATGGGAGAGATTGTGGTTATTGCTGTTTGTGCCATAGAGCAGTAGTTGTTTGGACTAAACACTGCAGACTCTTCAGGTACAAGTAAAGCTGTAAATGAAACAAGTGGGGAACACTCTACTGTAACAGTAATATATAAAAAAAAGTATTACACAACAGATGGCTCCAACCAACTAATTTGATTGGACAAGAGGCATTCCATGAGTGCTGATATACAGTACAGCTTCACTGGAATGTTTAACTGTATGTATCACTGCGCTTAACAGTGTTCTAATGGTCATTAATTACACCAAGCGCTGGTCCCAGCTTAATGTTTATGCTACATTGTGACAAACAATGTGACACTGGAGGTCGTGATGTTGTACTTAATATCAGCACTTAAATAACAGCAATAATAATACAGTAAGTATTTGCTTTTAACACACATTCACACTTAAACAGACTCAGACTTTTCTTATCAGGAGGTTGGAGAAGATGGTGGCTAGAAAAAGACAGTTTGCTCTATGGTGGAAAATGCTGAAACAACCACAATCCACTGCAAACTGATAAGGTTTCTAAGAGTATGAAAACATCAACACTGCTGCAAATTGTATGGAAATGAATGAAACAAAATAAATAAAGGTAAATACAAAAGTATGATCATCAACAATTTTTTTTTTTATTTGGGCACTTTACAAATAGTCTTAAGCATCTCCTCTCTGTCTATTGGAAGTGTTGAAAGTCTAAATGGGGATGTAATGAGAATTCAAATCTTTGCCTCATTGCCTCCACAGAGGGAAGGAAGGGTAAAGGCTGAAAACAGGTCTCCTCCATCACCAGATGGCACTGCTGTGGTGTTTGTGGACAGATACCTGGAAAAGCATATCACTCCAGTTACCCTGAAGTCAAACATCAAACGGAACCCTCTCTACACAGCCATAAAATCAATTGATGGAGAGGACAATGAGAAATTCAAACCGTCTTGGACTGTCAAGGAATATGACACACAAACAATCCATGGAAACCTTACAAGTTATTTAAAGGTAATTTATGAATAATAAGCCTGCAGATGATTAATAGGATGGATGGGTATTTGGGGGAGAGACTGGTGTGGAGACATGAGGGGATACACTGTAGACTGTTAATCATTTCAAAACATTAGAACAACAACAATATTCCAGGCTTGTTGATGTTACTCTGCCCTCCCAATTTAAACCAATAACTAGTGTGAAAGAGTCAAAGCTCAAGCTGAATTACCAGCTGATCCCAAGGCTCCAAAATTCTGAAGGTTTACAGCATGTGTCATAGCTTTAAATAATTTGATTAAATATTTTGTATATATAATATATTTGCACCTCTAAAGTAAATTTAAAAAATATTTTTGTCTAGCAGAAGGATCCTGCCCTAATTATTCTCATTTAAATTCTAGTCACTTGGTACATATTCCTAAATAAAGCAATATTTGATCAAGATACCAAAAACTAACTGATGCCAAAAACCTGGAGCCAGATTGGGAAAGGAGTAGGAGTATTGGTTAGTCTCATGAGAATATATTAAACATCTATATTTTGTCAAATATGTAAGTAGCCATTTATAATCTGTTCTGCTCTATGTTACTGATGGATACCTGAAATGTACTCGGTTTGCGGGTGGAGGTTCATGGTCCCATTACAAATTTTTGACCCCCTCCCTCACAAATAAGAAACTTTCATTAATATTTCCAAATGACAACACCAAGCTAATAAATTCAAAATAGGTTAAGTAAAGTGTTTTAGATGTATGTTTTGTTATATTTTTTGAGATTCTACTTACATCTCGACAGTAAAGAGGTTAACCAAATTCTCTGACAAACAAGAAAACAATGCAGTATCTCATGCTCCGCCAGGCCTGTAGCCCACGCCATACCTGCCTGACTGCCTGCATATTTCCTTACTACACACTCTCTGCCGGTGTACTTATTGTGCAAGACTGGAGGCAGGGCTGGGCAAATATATTGCTTACGCTCAAGCTGTTGTTAGCTATTTGCACAAGAATGACAGAGAAAGCACAACAAAATTTACCTACAGTATTATGCTATCCTGACAGCTGTTCGTACAAGAAATGACCATGGTCATTATTTAAATTTATTATTAGATTTTTTTTTTTTTTTTACATATGACTGAGATGTGGGGTAGTGTGATATGGCTGGTAGTGACAACAGTGCACTGTGCTCCTCTCTCTCTGTCATGGACTGCAATGCATATTCACTTGCTTCAGAAAAGTGGCTTTGGAGCGAAGCCTGAAGGAAAGGGGTAGGAATTTCTTGACTGGACACTATCAAAATCTAACTTAATCTAGCTTTAAAGCTTTATCCTTAGTAAGGGCCCCAGTAAAAAATATTAGCTAGTCACGTCATTGATCAACTGATAAACAATCTATTTTTATACTATTTACTTAATGCTTACTCAAAAATAATAAAAAATATTTTAGAAAGATATGATATGGCAGTCACATACAAATGCACTTTGATCTGCGTATCCTTGGATTTACTTGAATTTATAGTTAACCAAATTTTTTTGCTCAGAAAAAAAAATTGGGGTTAACAATTTTTTTCTAAAAACTCAAGAAATGTAAACACAGGCCACTGGAAAATAAAGATAACAAAAAGACAAAGGGAAAAAAGTAAATGTTTCTGTCTAAGAGATCTGAATGAGTGACGTAGGAATGACGTGATGTAGGAATTAGATGTTAGATATTTGTATTTGTAGAGGCTTTTAAGTTTTGCATCCTAACTTTGTAGTTTTGTCCATATTAATGTATCTATTTCCAGTCCTGTTGGTCACTAACTGATGATACATGACAAATACTGAACTACATTAGTCTGGAGTGAGTAATTCAACTGCTAAATTGATTTGTTGTCCTTTTGTTTTTTCCTTTTTTTTTTACCACTACAATGAAATGGTTTACTTTAATGTCATGATGCAGCCCTGCAACCCGCTGTTTATTTTAACTCATCTTACTGAAGTTTTTTTCTGTTCACTCCACTCATCATTCCAGACTGCAAAAATCACTGTCAGGAGATGACCTCTGTCCAGTCATGTCCTCTGTGTTTTTTATTTTGTTTTGAGGGTGTATTTTCCGGGATTTTCAGGTGTGACAACATAAAATAAATAAACCCAACTAAGCCCACTTTGCTATTTGGACAGGACATAATCTGGGCGTAAAATGAGAGAGGTCAAATTTAGTCTCTATATAACTCACAACTGTGTTTTGGGCCAACAGTGATTATTAAAATAGTGTGTCGTCTTTCATCAGGTGCCAAGCCAGGTGCACCTAAACATTGTGCATTGCTCTTTAGATGGTGGAGGCCCCAGAGTTACAGTAACACTTAAGAAAGGGTGCACTCTAATTAATTATACTCACTGCTATTAAGAGGTTTTTTGTGGTTTTTGTTGGTCTGTATCGCAAATCCTTTTTGGTGCCATTGCGTAAACACTGCGCCTGACCACACCTCATTTTAAGGCCATGAGTGCACAGACGAGCCAAAGCTACTTTTAAACATTTGCACTTCAATCAATCAATCAATCCATCCATCCATCCATCCATCCATCCATCCATCCATCCATCCATCCATCTATCATCAGATCATCAGATGTCAAATGAACTGTATATGTGTAAGTCCAATTTTCAGGAAAACTTTTGCTGGTGTTTATAGAAGCTCAGGAAATATGAGTACATTACAGTGAATGGCGGCAGTAATAATTGGACATGATAATGGGACATGATTTTGAAAGTAAAGCCTGTTTTGATTGTGCTTGCAGGAGGAAGAGAAGACTCCTAAAGATTTGGACTTTTGGCTTGAGGATCTTTACACACCAGGATTTGATTCTTTACTGAAGAAGGTAGAAGCAGAGCAGAAAAGAAAAAAACTTTGTAAAATCCTTTCTTCAATCATTTTGTCCATTTGTGTGGTACTTATTGTTATCATAGTGCCAGTTGTGGTTTTACAGAAGAAAAACTGATGACAGTGCCAAAATACAACCTTAAAAATGTCACTTCTTTGTAAGTTGTGGTCTTACATCTTTATCTTTTCAAATACTGATGCTTCGTCATACCCTTTAGCATCTCCTACAGATGCAAAATGTATTCTTTTCAGTGTGTGTGTGCAGTAAACAGCAACTTTCTCCCAGAAAACACTGGCACATGATTAATGCCGTTGACAGTTTGGTCATGTGTAGACACCAAATAACTTGGCTACTTTTTGGGATACACTGTTAGTTTCCCACAGGTGTTGAACTACAGTCTCAAGGGAAAGTCCTGTGTGTGATCCACAACTCTATCTTGCCCTTGAAGTCTCTTGAAACTTTGGCTCTTTCTACTATGATAGAGAGAACATTTGCAATGAGTGAACATTTGTATGAAAGTCCAGTGTGTAACACACAGAATCTGAAGAGTAACTTCTGTGTCTGAATGAGATGCCAAGGAGTGTGACAAACAGTGTTATTTGCCAGCTAGGAATGAAACCAGGCTGGAAAGAACCATAAGCATATATTTTTCTTTAAACTGTGGTTAATTTTTGTTGTGCTCATTAAGTTACAATGTTACAATGTTACAATGCTGAGCAACTGCTTCAACAAATAAAAGGTTGTTTGGTAAATCTTAAACATGTTGTACGCACTCTATTCTCCCCACCTTTACTCTGTCCTACCTATTCAGAAAGAGTATGAAAAATACAGACCACAAAGGAGACTTCAAATGGATCTGATTTCTTCGATTTATTTATTGCAATAAAGATGTACAAAGTATTGGTAATCATAAATGTTAAAATGTTAGAAAAAAGCATATCTGTGACTGTTAAGAGTACAGTGTATCAAAACTTTACTGCTTCCACCAGCTGGGTCGTTTCCATCCACGTTTGTGTGAAAGCAGGAGAAGACAGGTTTAATCTGCTTTTCTTGTCATGTCTTTTCTTTAAAATGCATTAAAAAGATAGAACACACAGATTAAAAAAGAGAAGATAGAAGATACTATTGTCTAAAATCAAAGGCAACAGGATAAAAGAAAAAAAAATCAACATGCAAATTAACTTACAACCAAAACCAAGATATTAAAGACCAAAACAAAAAAAAATCTAAACTTAAATAAATATCTTCATCCATATTGAAATTCAGCATAATTAATCCTCTCCCTTAATTTACGCCATTAGACTAATAACTTTATTTACAGGTTAGTTTATGTTTGCAGTGTGGACAAGGTGGACCACCTTGAGATATAAAGACCAGTTTATGAATTAATTACAGTATAATCCATCATCATGATTTGACACATGACAGATGGGGATTGGAGAGGAATGGGAGCTTTGGCAAAAAAAACAACAACAACAAAAAAAACATACAATAACTGGGAGAGGTCAAATGATGACATGGTGGCGGACATATGAATACAGATGTCATTTGGTTTTTCAGTAGAACAGTAGCATTGTCAGACAGGCTTTAGAATCTATCTATCAGGACATAATGAAGAAAACAGCACACACAAACACTATTATTTGGTTGAAAATATTGACAAGAGGTCTTTTTGTTTCACTAAATGTGACATATTACAGATACAGATTCCCTCCAAATCAGACTGTTACATTTATGTGATTATATATATATATATATAGAGAGAGAGAGAGAGAGACATATATGTTCTTTATTAAACAAATATAGAGTAACCCGTGTTCTTGTTTGTAATGTTGCTCTGTAACAGTAAAGAAGAGAGAGTGCTACACAGCAGAGTAATGAACAGACTCTAAGACACAGTCCTTTGTTTTGCTATAGAGTACAATAGTGCCCCCACATGTCAGAAACTCCCTAGCTCACCCATGTTTTGAAACTTGTGCTGTCAAACTGCAAATTACTAACAAATTTATTGAACTGTGACTTTGGGATGCCACTGGGACTTTGAGTTGGACTTTGATTAAGGCTTGTGACTACTAGAAACAGATAAAAATGAAGGCCAAATTCAAGGTAGCAGAGGTAAGGATATCTTAAAGAGTTCGGTCCCTAGTTTATGTCAAGTATACTTCATTTTGTCCTTTTTTAGTGTTTAAACATAATACATACACTTACAGATCCATTTCCAGGGTCCCAACATGTCTCATACCTAAATGATTTTAAGGGACTGTATCAGCTCTTGGTCCTTTTTGTATTATTTTAGTCTCTTCTTTTGAAAAGTTATATTTTCTTAAGATGTCAGGGTTGTTTTTTTCATATCTAAAGCCTGACACAGGTCCGAAACGCTTTCAGTAATAGTAATGAGCTGGGAAGATATTGTGGCATATGTGGGGTGCAATTGTGTACTATAAGTTAACCAGTGATGGTCTTTAACTTTTGCCTTCAAAGTTTTAAAAAGGGTTACACTTCCATACAGTGCATGCTTTTCACATACTTGGAAAGTAGTCAGGGAATATATAGTTCACTGGTGACAATGAGAGTGTCTGTGATTAATGTGTATGCACTAAATGTTTATATACACTCGTCACAGCAGCACAGAGTGATGAGTGATAGGAAGCAGCTGTATAGATGCTAACAGCACAGTAAAGCTGATGCAGTATACTGCACTGTGCTAACAGCCAAAGCAATCAAATCTTATACATGACAATGTAAAACAAAAGGAAATGTATGCTAACTCCTAATGGTAGTGTTCATTATTAAACAGTACATTCAACTAATCTCAGAACTGTCACATTCCTCTGTTGAAATTGCATACAGCAAAGGACCTTGAGGGCAAAAAGACAAAAAATAAAAGGCCAAATACTAAATTTACCCGTTTCTAGGGCGGAAACACTGAAAAAAAAACTGCAAAAAAAGCGAACCCTGCTTTATTCCATTTGATTAGTGTCAGTTTTTAAAAATAAATATGATCCCCAGTTGCCATAACAGACCTTTTCTTAACTGTGTTGCAATTAATGATTAAGTTTGATTTCCTGGTAACTGCTATCATTAGCTATTAATGGATGTATTTAGTAACCAACAACTAGCTGTGTAGCTATTTTTTTTTTGTTTCTTTGTTTGTGATTGACTGCCAGTTGGCAAGAACTATGTCTTCTGTTATACCTAGTCTGTTTTCTGCAAGCACTACTTAAGGTTAGGTGTGTTCAGACATGACACAATTTTGTCTTATATTATCTATGCAAATTTGACTTATGTTCAGAAGTTAATATTAATCCAATTTATTTTATTAGGCTTACCTTGTTAATTTTTTGTCACCCTGTTTTTATTAAAACTCAGGCTTTGGGATGGGCAAGATTTTTTCCTCATGGACATTTTCAATTAATGCAATCAATTAATTTTGAAATTTGTATCTATTTGTGTCTTGCATTGCTTTTGTAAACAACAGCAACATTTCTAAAACTCAGTTTGTATTCAGTCTGAACACGCCTTTAGACTAAGAGTTACTTAATCACTCCGTATTTGTTGCCTAGTAACAGCAGAAACCAGTATTAATTTAGGACAGTTACATCAGAGCTAAGTAGTTATCTGAAGATAATCTGGTCAAGTCAAAGTTGTCTAAGACTGTAAAAACACATCAGTGTTTTAAACTTTGAAATGGTCTACACATGGGTTTTCTTGGAGCCATGATCCCTTTTAATCTACATGTGTTCTTGCAGAAAATAATTATAGGAAAGGAAAGGAACATGCCTAAAGTGCTCCTTGAATGAACTGAGGCGAGTAGATCCTTTCACATGATGGAACAATGGATTTTTATTATAAGTACTTACGCAACACAAGCTCATATGCATAGAGGTATATCTTCACTGCCTTGACACATTCTAATGTTACATTCTTCCTGCCAGCAAGTCTTCCAGTGTGAAGCTTGCATGTTGTTCATTCTTTCTGCCTTTCTAGGCTTTGTGGGAATGGGAGACCAGTAGTCCATCATACACCCAGAGGAACAAGTAGCCAGACAGGCGTGCAAAACTCAAGTTCTGTGGTGCTAATGCTGGTTAAGTGGAATATGTTCCAATCTGTTGATTAACCACTTCACCAACAACATGCAGGCCTACAGTATGCACTGTTACAGAACAATGCAGGTAAACTATGGGAGAAAAATTAAGATGCATAAACATTTACAGTAAAAAAGACAATTGTGCTAAAATGCCTTTCCTAACATTTTAGTAATGGATTGCTATTTGCATCTACCTACAAACCGTTTAGCCAGTATGGCTTATAAGAGAAAAGGAACTCATGACAATCGTTAGTTCTAGCATTAAGGCAAGGTTTTACTAGTAACTAGCCTACTGGGTAAAGCCGTTTCTTTTCAGGGGAAGAACAATACACGTGGACAACGCAACAGTTGTTGAAAGGAATTCGTAATTTAGTCTGTCAGCAGCTACAAGGGAGAGACAGTCTTTCAACCTTCAAGGCTAATGGAAAAAATAGGTTCCCATCCTTTCTGACAAACAAGATTTTAAATTTAAGACCCATTCAAATATTTTTAGGCAACATACCTGAAGGACAAATTGTATCTTATTTTAAGTAGGTGATGCTATTGAAAATATTAAAAGTTAAAAGCTTTAAAAAGGAAGACTTAAAAGTGAATAAAAATAAAAACCCCAAAATAAACACATCGATTAAGGTAAAAGAGAAAAAAGAAAAAATGACAAAGTCTTCATGCAATCAAGTGGACACCCTTCATTAAATTGATGTAATCAACTCGCAGAAATACAATGCTCCAAGTCAGAAAGAATTACATTTAAAACTCAATAAAACTATTATAATCAATATATACTGATACAATAGGTACTCTTGTTAATCTAGATAGAGATTATATTTCTTTCATCTGATTTAACTGGAAGGCACATCCATAAGGCTTTAGACGGTGTTGCAAAGCTTTCTGCATGGTTCTCTCCCAATATTTAAGGAAAACAACAGCGAAAATTATTGCTGCGTTACAAACACAACGACTGGTCCAATTAACGTAACAAGTATGACATCAAGATATCCATATCATAAGAACAATGGGGACATTGTGCACAACTGCTTTGGAGCCTGAGAGAAATTAACTGTGACAGCAATTTAGTTTTCATGAGGAAATTAGAAAAAACTAGGGCTACAAGAGGAAAAATCCAGACATCTTAAAATAAACAGAAATAAAGTAGCAGAGTGGGCAACACTGACACCACCCCCCACCCCAACCCTGACATTCCTCCATCACCTGTAGGGCTTCTAAGCATCTCAACCACTACCACTTCACTCATCTTTATTCTTATTACCAGCACTGTTTGCATCAGTGGCTGTGTTTTCTACCATCTCTGGAGTATATGTGGTGCACCTTTAGGTTTTGACTGGAACTGGGATGTGTATGTGGGTCTGCTCCCAGAAGCAGAAGTGGATGTGAACTTTAAAACTTTTTTTTTCTTTGTGTGTATTTAAGAGTAGAAGGTGAGGACACTCTGGTGGTTGCCACGCACCAGGAGGATGGGCGGTAGGTCCTTAGACAACACCTCCAGCCAGGCCATGTACAGAGCACTGGATACTGCCCCCTTCCTGGCCAACGGCAGACTCCTGCACAAAGAAAACAAAAGCAAAGAATGACAGGACATCGAGGAAGAGGACTGCTTTTGTTGGCATGGGTTGAAATTAGTAGCAGTACAATACAAGGCATCAGGGCTGAGACCAAACAAATATCGTTTTAATATTTTACTTAGAGAAATTATTTATATCAAAGCTTTTGTTTAATGAGCAAAAGCAGTTTTAAAATGTTCTTTGAACAAAAGAAGGTGCTCAAGAACTTTATCCAAATAAAATATAAATGAATAAAGTGGCAGATAACAATATTTCTAGTGTCATCTTTTAGCTTATCAGTCAGGTCACTTGCTCTGCGCATATCTGAGTGCGAGATAGATGAGCAGATAGTTTATCCAGGGAGACATTCACATGCCACAGCAGCAGTATACAGACAAACCTACCATCAGAAAGAACACCACAAAAACAAATATATGTTTGCTCTTTTCAATACAACCCAAGTGTGCTAACTGCTATTAGCATGCAAAATGATGGTAATTACACAAAAGTTAAAAAGATGTATTGCACTATGCCAGAATTTACAGAAATGTAATTGTGAGTCATTTTAATGAGTTAAAGACTTCAGCCCCCTTCTAATCAGCAGAAATCTACACTGTGCTTGTCTCACTGTGACTTTAAGAACTGTGAAGTAGGAACTGGAATTCAGGCCAGTTAGGAACTGGGTCCAAATTGTCCAGCCAATCAGAAATACATGCTTCTGAGTTCATCAGTTCTTTTTATGTATGGCAGCATGTTTTTAATGACCCTTGCACATTGCAAAACAATGGAGCTAACTAATGTGTGTACACTGCTGAACATTGCCAACAAGAAGAATTCATAGTGGAGAGGAAGAAACTGTCCAAAGTGTGACCTTATTTCACCTGAACCATTTGAACCTCTTGAATCACAAGCTGTTCAAGGTGAAACTGGAAATATTTCTTAGCATTGGTAATCTAGCACAGAGCAATGATTTTAGTGATACTTGTCCAGGTTACTCTTGTAAGTGTGGTATCATCATTTTTTTGTCAAATATAAAATTGCTCTTACATTAGCAGTCCAGTAATACAATAAAAATATTTGGGAAAGCCATGCCTGAAACGCAGCTGAACGGCAAAGAAAGTACCAAATTTTTTTTTTTTTTAGACATTTTTTTCGGGCTTTTATGCCTTTATGGGACAGGACAGATATGAAAGGGGGAGACAGAGAGAAAGGGGGTAATGACACGCGGCAAAGGGTCGGAGCCGGAGTTGCATTGAGGA
>JAPZDY010000011.1:1682104-1694683 GCA_029783645.1 Ctenochaetus hawaiiensis
GTGTGGCGGGAGTGCGTGACAAAAGACCAAAAAGCGTGACTGTCACGCTCAATGCGTGAGACTTGAGAGCCCTGCATCATATAATTTCTTGGTGATGAAATATCTAGTTCTTATGTCTAACATTTGAACATGGTTGTGTGAAAACACAATCTATCTGTATCAGTAGCTGCAGACAAGTGCAGTGTCAGTGTGTCATGTTGTCAGTGGCAGCTGATCTGACAAGTGTGGTGCTGCAAGGAAAGCAGATGGCTGTACTGTGTTCACTGCTAACAAGCTGTTTTTATATGACAAGGCTTACAATTGTCTGGTTCACCTCCATTTAAACTGTGTACGTGGTGGGACTAATAACAGTATGGTTAAGAATTGTTTGAATTAAACTTTTTGGCTGAGGAGACTTTTAGGTGAAAACTAATCAAAGCATTTTATTTTTATTTTATTTTTTGTTTTGTTTTTGTTTTGTTTTGTTTTTTTTTTTAAATCAGCCAGCCTTGAATTTTAGGTATAACTTGAGTACTTAACAGATAGAACATGCTGCAGTAAAAACATCCAAAAATGATCACAGACATACTTGTACCAGTTGTACTAAAACATGGTAGAGTTTGCTGATGATGATTTCACAGGGTGTTTTGGATAGAATTGTAAAAATCCAACTATGTAGAAACAAAATGGTGTATTATCATGATTTAGTATCTTAAATAAAAGTGCTGTAGTCAAAGAACAAAAAAGTTATGACAGGTGTAGTCCTATGTTTTTCAACTTAAGCTGTACAAGGGCATTTAGATTTCTGAGTGCAACTAAATTCACAATAAGGGTTCTGTCCCTGTGGGTGCCAAACCTCAACACAGACACAAGTATAGAAGCAGTGTGTTTGTAAACGCAGTCAAGATCTTCGCTATAATTTTTATTACAAGACTATTGTGGTACAAACATTTACTTTAATGCCTTCTGAGATTTACTTGGATGAGAACAACGTGCAGCACTTACGCTCGGCGGTCATGATCAATCCTGTTGATCTTTCCTCCAATGAAGACGCGGATCTTGCAGTCCTTCCACCTTTTCTTGTTGGTCAGTAGGTAAGGGATCAGCAGGGTCAGACCTTGACAGGAGACATCGAACAGGTACTCAACACAGTTTCTGCGATGTTAACATTATACACATTGTCTGTCGTGCCGTACTGGGTTGCAGTAAAACAACAGAGCTTCTGATCCTTTACAGGTTTTCTTTTTACTCATTCTTATTCCACAGGTCTTGGTAAGGACTTCTTTAAACAAAATGTAAACAATTCAAATATAATGACATACAAATGACCTTCACCGCTAAGCAAAAGCATTGTCATCCAAAAAAAAAAAGAAAAATCAGCAGTTTAGAACTAAGCCAAGTAAGATCACTGTACTCGATTCAACAATTTCTTCTGAATTAAAGAGTCCCCCTTCTACAGTTCTGTCAGTAAGGTAGATACCATATTAATGATGATGATGAGCCTGATTTGAATTGTCACACATCAAAGAGTCTTAAATATACAACCCCACCTCAGGCCTCGTTCTCATCTGAACACCCTGCTGAGCTGACAGACGCCCCAGATCATCTTCACCAATGACTGATGTTAACATATTGGCTATGTCAGCTCCACTGATCAACACACTGCAGACAGAATTGATCTCTCAATCAGTGGAGGAATTACTTTTTTTATTTTTCTGTAATTTGGAGTGTGAGTTCAGGGGTGAATGCCTTTGTGTTGTTGTAGAAGAGGTCTGCTAAAGTCAATTTGCTCTAAAACACTCATACTGTTCAGTGCATCTCTGTTTTCATATTGTTTAAATATATTTATGTTCAAAAAAACATTTATATGAAATGCTCCTGTACATTTATGATCATATGTTTAAAATCATTATTTCTTTCATAATTGCTAAGTATTTCCCAAACTATTGTCTGTTGTTTTCTTTTTCATTCCCTTTTTTATTTTTTATGTCATGTAACAACAACAGCAGCTGTACAAGATAAAAAAGTCATAATGGAGGGAAAGTGTCTTGTCTTTTCTTTTTTAGGAGCAATACAACAAATAAATATTCAAGCAAAAAATAAAATGTGCAAGATAATTACAGTCTATTACCTTTCAACGGAATCATTTTACTTTGGCAAAAAAAAGTGATGTCTGGTTGCCGTCCCAGCAAACATTTGTAAAAACATACAGGAGTTTTCTGTTTTTGTTGGTCTTTGTTCAGTGGAAACTAGTGCACTGTCTCTCACAACTATCTCGACTATGATCTAAAGGAGATTACTGGGTGAAATTCACTATTTGCCTAATTTCCCAAACAGGATATATTTCTTTATCACCTCCATCACCACCCCCTCACCTCCATCATCAAACAGCCACCAGACGTCCACCGTCCCCTTCCCTTGTTTCTTCTGGAACTGCTGGCTGGCCTCCAGCAGCCTCTGGTCGGACACATTCAGCGGTACAGTTGGGCTCTTCTTGTCTGCAGGAATGTTTGCCAAACACACACACACACACACACAAATTCACCACAGCACACACAGACAACACAACACAGCAAAAGCTTATTTACATGAAAGCATAAAACTGTCATTTTTATCTTGGCCTGTTAAGAGTCCTGAAAGTGGAACTCAG
The DNA here is from genome assembly GCA_029783645.1 of Ctenochaetus hawaiiensis. Lineage (NCBI taxonomy): Eukaryota > Metazoa > Chordata > Actinopteri > Acanthuriformes > Acanthuridae > Ctenochaetus > Ctenochaetus hawaiiensis. The sequence continues at coordinate 1,684,734 of JAPZDY010000011.1, forward strand.
GTAGGACAGTAACCAAACATCCAAAGTGGACACACTGCGTAGTCTGGATTTGTCAGTTATGTGCAGCTATCAATGCTTAGTGTTAAAGCTGGAATAAGTGCTTCCCCTGAATATGCCTCTAAGGCTCTCATGTTGTGCATATCAGAGCTGTAAGTTTTGTGGGTTTTAAAAGGACTATACCAGCAGTTTTGCTTGTTCAGTAACATGCTGTATTGCTATGTTTGAAAATCTTTCCTCAAAGCATCAAGATGAGAAGAAGAAAGACAAGGATTTATAACTCAATGGCAGTTTTTTTCTGCCTTTGAGCTAGAGCCTTTCAAGACTCAGTTTGAATTTACCTTAAGTTCTTCATTTTCAAGAGCATCCCATGGACTAGGTGTTTGGATTCATTTCATACCTTGCAGGCAGCCATTTCCACTGTGGCATGAAAAACTAATTTGGAGGAATCTATGTGTACCAATGTCACATGCCTGAGTGTTGGTTTTAGGATTGAAATGGGTTTCTTTTTATGTGTGTGTTTTTTTACATGGATTTGTGTGCAAAAATAAGTTGCCTGCTGTGATTTTGTAGTATTTATGTTTGTACATCAAATTGTCTCAAGATCCTCACAAACAAATAAAATTTTTTAAAGGCATTAAATCTGCAGTGTCAGAAAACAACAAATTAGCAAATTTCCAGCAGAATTAGCAAAACCACATGTTTTGAAGCTGTTAAGAAACCATTTCAGCACTTGTTAATACTCATAAGTCACAGAGGTGCTCGTTAAAGATTTTTTTTGGTACTATTTTTACAGAAACAATTTCGTTCATAATGCTTGGGTAATTTCTTTATTGGCCTAAGGAACACAGGAGAAACACCATCAACACCAACAACTGCGAACAAACAGGGAAAGAAGCTGTGAGAGGCCCAGAAGTTAGCTGGACAGGGCTGGAAACATGAAAACAGGAGAGCAGTTTTCATCCTGCGAAAGAAAGCTCGAGACAAACTGTCCCCTCTGGAGAGACAAGAAGCAGCAGGCAAAAGAGACTGAAAAACACTTTGGAGGAAATTGAAATGCTGGCACACACTCACAACATTAAATACTCAAGGCTTGAATTGAGTTAAAGGCACACACTATCACACAGTATAACTTCAGTGACTGGGCTTGAGCTACAAGCTGGAGACTGTTAACAGGAAAGCAGGAGAAAGAGAGGAAGAGACAAAATGTAACTCCCCAAAGCCAAGTATCTAGGCCTGAAACACGAGACAGACAAGAGGAGAAACAAGACAGAGACAGCAGAGTGCAAGACGGTATGTTAATAAAAGAGGAGTTCAAAATATACTGTAAAGAATGAGGCAAAGGAGAAAGGAGATCACAAGGAAAGGAGCACACCAAAGGTAACAAAAAGAGAGAGAGAGAGAAAATGAAAGGTTTTAAGGCAACTCAAAAAGTCAATTTCCTGCCTTTTCTTAACAGGGGCTGAGTTGTAGCTTTGCCATCATCATCGTCATCTGGAAAATGTAAGACATAAAGAGAGAAAAAAAATCAAAATTGAGGTGAAATGTTGGTATGATGTGCCATCAACTTACTTTAAGAATTAAGATACAGATCAACAGAAACTGTTATGTTCCAAAAAAATACCAAAAGTACGAAAAACAGACACACAATACACGCATGGTTCAGAGGAGAACAGTTAGCTGTAAGCTTTGTGCTAATTCCTTGGCACTCAGGCTCATGGAAAAAACAAGAATTTTTTTAGAAGCTTTTCCACTGGCAGGAGTTTTAACTCTGAGCTCAACTTTTTCTCTGTGATTACTGGAATTTTTTTTTTCAGGCCTGACCTGAACAATAAAATCAGTAGCACAGAGCCAGGCCTCTCCAGTTAAATCAATCTGGCCGATGACCGTTTGTTCAGAAACATTCATAGACATGTGAGAGTATTAAAAATGCATCAATCAGTTCTAATTACCAGAGCTAAACTATTCCACTGAGACTATGTCCGGATTAAAATGGAATTCTCACACAGTGTGGAGGTTGACCGAGGATGGAAGTAAGCTCTGCAAAGCAGAGGGGAACTGGCCAAGACTCTGTCCTGCAGACGGCTCAGGTGGGAGCTCTGGCTGGGACAATTTGTGTGGCATTCTCAGTTGGGATACACATTAATTTTCACTAGCAACTTATGCAGAATGGATATTCGTAAATAAATGTCCCTCTATATCTAGCAATATGGTCACCTATTAACATACTTCTGAAAGAAGAGAGCATCCAACTGGTACAAACAAATAAAGCCCTTAATAAGGTATAATAAAAAGGGGGGTTGGCGGGGGTTGTAATACCTTATTTAGGGTTATTAAGGCTCACGTGGTAAACTCAGCATGTTGTTCATTTCCACAGCACTAATTCCATTTGTACAACAACAGAGTCAAGTTATATTCAGCACTCTGACTTCTCCTTGTAAAACAAACACACTTTTCATTTTCTAATTAGTTCCATTTGCTTCTACATTGCCGTTTTTTATGCCGTTCTGCTACTATAATTGTAAGTCAACACAGATTCTGGTATGTTTTTCAAACTAAATGCACTCCAGGAAAGCAAGGAATTGTACTCTTTAAGCCACTAGTGTGACTCTTGTGCTAACTTTTATTTGCAGCAGACTTAGCTATCAATAGAGGTAGCAAAATACAGCAAATACAATTACAATGTGAATTAGATGAGAATTGTTGTTTTGAAGGAATTAGTTCTGTGAAAATCTGTGTTGGTAAATGAAGACAGGTAAACAAGTAAACAAAGAAAATGTATTTAGTTTACCTAATGGCAAAGATCAATAACAAAGTGTTGCTGAACTTTGACCAAAATGTCATGATTTCATTTTTTGTCTTATACTTTGCACTTCAGACAGTATGTTAGGCATATGGTGGTAGAGAGCTTTGTCATTCAAATGAAAAAAAAGGCTAATACAACATATAATATCAACACCAAATATTGTCTCAGCCTTTAAAAACTCAGACTGGAGATGTCTCGTGCTATAATTCCCACAATATGAGAACAGTTTCTGTTTGCTTGCTTTAAGTTGTGTGGGTGGCACTTATACATGACACTGATGGTGAAGATTTCTCTCTCTTTCTCTGTCTCTCTCCCTCTCTCTCTCTCTCTCTCTCTCTCTCTCTCTCACACACACACACACACACACACACACACACACTGATTTGATTCTGACTGACTGAAAATCATCTGACTGAAATCCCTTCTGTACAAACCTGAGCTTGTGTTAGATCAACACATACACACACGCACACGCACACGCACAGGCACAGGAACACGCACACGCACACGCACACGCACACGCACATGCACGCATGCACGCACACACACACACACACACACACACACACAAAGCCTAAACAGTCCTAAAGGTGTTGTAAAAAATATATACTGTAAACACCTTTCTGGTGTGTTTGCTGTCATGGTAGATTTACTGGGAACAATATTCATTGAGGCTGGCTAACCTTTCTGTACAGCTGGACTGTTTTGGAGGCTGGTGGCCTTGGAGGATGGCTTGGATGAATCAGCATCAGAGTCTTTGCTGGTGTCTATGGACACAATCACATCCTTCATCCCTGAGGACTTCTCCTGGGAGGACAGCAACTCATCTGGAGGGAAACAGACAACAGACGGAGAGGGGATGTAGGAAAGAGAGAAAATAAGGTCAAGAGAAGGAAATAATAAGTTGGGAATTATAAACTGAATTTCTGAAGACTGGAGGAGTGAGATAAACAAAATTAACTTTAAAGTAAAGCTGGCCTCCCACGGAAACATTAAAAATACATAGAGAAAAAATGTATTGCTTCTGGTTTACATAATTAGGCTAGGCTTTGGTCCTAGTCGAGTATCTGCTAACCCTGAATTTGAGCTTGTACTTATTTTTGACTACCTTTTTCAGCAAATGATGAGATAATTATAAGGAGATGAGGTCATGTTTTGCTGGGAGAATGAAAGACGTCTCACTAGGTTTGTGTACTTGCAAGTACAGGAACACTCAGGAGAAAATTCACAAAAGAACTGCACTGTTGAATGACGGGTTTTAATCATGAATTTTGAGTATCTAATTTAAAGAATTTTATCAAATTTATTCAATTTGATTATCTTATATTTTGATTTTTGACATGTCAGGCATACTTTGTGAAATACAAATATTGCACAAATTTTGATACCCTGTCCTTGGATATGGGACACATCCAGGCCCTCTTTCAGTCGTAGTATAACAGCACCATACTGGAAGTCAAAGGCATCGCTGAGAGGAAAAACATACAAACAAAAGAGTCACATAAGCTGTGGACAGAAAGGAGCAAGACTAAACAGAGGCTCAAGTCACAACGACGAGGGCCACTTGGAAAAGGAAGACAAATAAGAACTGCTGAGAGAGCTGCATACAACAAATGCCTGGTTCAAACAAACAGTCCTCAAGGTCAAACCTTGCAGCCTGTATGCTGCCACAGCTACTCACTAACTGGAAAGAAAAGGGCACATTGCTGAGAGTCTTAGCAGTGATTTTAATATTGTAGGGCTGAACCATCTCTGACCCTGAACTCAAATACAATAATCCCACACTTTACGATTAGGAACTCATGAAGCTGAAGTCCTTCACTCAGTCTCACATGACTGAATGAGAGTTCATGGCATACAGGATTCTACATGGTGAATTTGTGTGCTTCTGTGTTCATTTAAGCGCATACAGATTGTGTAGTCATACTAGCTCTTACTGTGCTTTATATCTGTGAAAAATATATGTTTTGGAGTGTGTTTGTTAATCAAATTGGAGCATTGATGTTAAAATGAAAATGTAGCTATTCAGTAGTTTTTGCATGAATTAATGAACAAGGTGACTGTCGAAAAACAAATGAAGGAGAAACTTTCTTATCAACATGCATTATAACATAAATGTAGCACCTTTTATGCAAGTGTTAGTCAACAGTAAAGACTATGGCAATGTTAGAGATGATGCCAGACCAAAGGAGTATTGTTAAACAATGATAATAAAAATATAAAACAATTTTTAAAAAATGTGTAAACCTAAAATAACATTGCAAAATACTTTAGAGCTATATAGACCCAAATAGGACAACCCTGATTGTAAGATTTTTGCAAAACCTATTTTGAATAAAATAATTTTGTGAATAACAAACAACAACAACAAAAACAAAAAATCCTCTTTCATTGAAGAGTTTATTTTAACTTTGCTGATCACCAAGAACAAATGTGTGCACAATCTTTACAGCAACTTACTGGATCATACTGATGTAAGTCTCCACATTCATCATGTCACCGTCCCTCCAGTCGTTCTTGAAGCCCATTACCAGCGTGTTCGGCTTGAGGCGACCCAGACCAGCAGCCTTGGGAGGGAGAGGAATTGAAATCACAATCAAATTCATTTATGCCTCGGCTCGGTCTTGGTTGCTTTCTGGAGATTCACTGACACTCCTTCTCAGCAGCATTTTGGGTCGTCTTTTCAGTCTGGTTCTGGTGCTATGGTTCCAGTTCTTACCAGACTGACTTAATTCCCTCATTAGATATCACTACCAGTTTTATAAATCAAGATGGAAACTCTGGCAGCACTAAGCTAGACTCATCTTTGTGAGCACTTTGAGAACCACCTCAGTTTCACAGACCTGCAATTTTCACCTTTGTTTGTTGCCATTCATATTAGAACAAGACCAAGACCGATTCATTCTCCAAAGAAACCTTATGCCCATTTAGACAATTTTTAAAGGTTCAAGGTGTAACCTTTAGAGAACCCTTTTTAGTAAGGCTGTAAGGTTCTGGCCAAGAATCATGATAAACTGGCTGGGGCTAAGCTTGGGCTTGAATATCTAGGGCCAGGACCAAGCTCGGGACAACATCTTAGGGCTCTAGCCAGCAACAGTGGTTTATTATTTTGTTTTAAGATTATTCAAACAATTGACCTCTTGAATGTTATTCCTTGCTTTAAGTATTCTTTTACTAATGAATTGAAAATGAAAAAAAAATAATATTTGCACCCCCCCCCCCCTTTTTTTTTAATGTTACTGATCTGTAAGACTGATCCATGGCTCAAAAACCGTGATATGATCTGAACCATGAAGTATGTGACCTGTCGCAGCCCTGCTTTTTAGCAGTGACACCAGTGTCAGTTAAATGAAATGGCAGCTGGCAATTTGTTAATCAAACTCAAATTCCAAAGGCATGAGAGACCAGCTGGGCATCAGTCGAGACGTAGCATACACAGCAGCATACGTTAAAATAAACACTGAGTGCTAGACAATACATTCTAGTAACTTTTAATTTGATTTAATTTGTAATGTTATTGTATTTATTTAGACCATTTGCTCCTTGATACTGACCAGCTTGCCATTTTCAAATCACTCACTTAGCCAACGCCCCAAAGCAACTGATGTAAGACCCATGCCACTTAGGAAAGCCAAGCCAAAGCAAGTCAGCATACCCTAGCTTAGTTTACTTTACAGTTAGCTAATTGGGTGCCACTGCCTTGGATTGCTCTTGACTAAAACAAATCGAAAATTCAAGATCTTTGCTTTATAATGTTAATCCATTTATTGTTGGCTAATATGTTGATTGCTTGTCATAACAGACCATTTATTATCATGGCTATTGTTAGCTGTCAATACCATTTGACAAGTTAGCTAACTATTATAGCTAAGATAGTATTTTGTTAGCAGTTAGTCAGATAGCTCTAAGTTAACTACATGGCAGTGATCCAGCACCTGGCATCCAACAATGCCAACTGAAAAAGAGATTTGTATGTTTTTGCACTTTTGCTAACATAGGCTTTTTACGCCTATATAGAGATAGGAAAGGAGGAGAGAGACAGGAAGTGGGGGGTGGGGGTGGGGGGTGACATGCAGCAAAGGGCCGCTAGGGGGGATTGAAAGTGGGGCCGCAGCAGCCCTCCCTGCTAACCACTTTGTTGTTAGTGTTGTTACAGCTGTGCAAAAACCCCATTTACTCGAGACTCACTCTCAATTGTTTTTTTCACTGTGAATCTTGCTCCTGTGTAAAACTCTCACAGTCTCACTCTTTGTTGTTCATTTTGGTGGCCTGTTATTGATTGCTACAAAATGTAAAAGGTGTAAGCAGGATACAAAAGAATCTGTTATGTTGAAAATGTTTGACTTGGCTTGTGACTTGCTCGAGCTGAACAAAGTCTTGAACCCATGTGACTTCCACATCTGTCCACCACTTAAAATAGTTCCCCACAAAAGCAATATTTCTTTCTGTTTGAATAACATTTCAAAAAAAATCTGAACCTGTCCAAAAATGAAATGGAGCAAAAAGGGCTGAATCCACTGGGATCTCAGTATGAGCACAGCAATAGCAGTGCTGTTTCCTTACCTGAAGCAGGTACTGTGTGCCCTGCCTCAAGTCCTCGGCAAACACTGGCGTGTAGAAGGCCTTGCTCTCATTCTTCAGCAGCCAGCGCTGGTAGCGAGCCTGGTCTGTGGCCAGATCTTTAAAGTTTGGTCTTCTGTAGCCCTGCAGGGAGACATACACAAACACACACACATGTAAGTAATCCTACTGATTTAAATGTAGCAGTGTTCAATACTGCGAATGAAATGAAGACATGAGCAAATGAAACGAACATGTGGACAACTTTGTAAATCCTCATCTCTGAGGTCAGACTTCACACAATGACTAATGTCATGATATTTTACTAAAGAACTCAGCCTGTCTAAACAAGTCCTGATATTAAGGGACTTTGTTTCACAAATAAAAAACTCAGAAGGTGTTTTTCATTCAGGAAACTGTAATGTTGTTAACTGGAAATGTTTACGCTGTTACATCATTCAACTAGTGCTCTCAGCCTAATGGAAGTAATAGAGGCAGTTAGGGGAACAGATCATAGTGGAGGGTAGTGTGTTCTACAGCTCTAGAGAGCTGCAGGACAACTTTGAACTTCAAAGTCTCATTTATTTAATCAAAATGGACTTTCCATTAAGAATTTGTGTCTGGCAAGTGATTTGTAAAAGGCTTTTTACACTGTTTATATGGGAATGGACACATATCAACCGAATAAACACTGTGGCTAAATGATGTACTCACTACTGAGCTGTAAGCTCACTCAGAGAGCCTGAGTAATGAGAGGAACGAGATCACAAAACTACAGAGATGTTTCAAAGAGAAAATGAGCTTAAAATCGATTAAAAAAAGAAATAACTTAGGACGAGAAAGCACAGAGAGTGGGTGCATTATTCCCCAGTCAATGACAGCGCACAGGTGAGTTTGGGAGTGGGTTCACAATTTGATGCCATTCAGGCCAGAGAAAGTTCGTTTTACACATTTGTACATTCAGTCACAGGCCGGTAAGTTACTGTAAGTAGTTATATATCTGTATATATAGCAAACATAACTGCAGCACAGCTCTGTTAATAAGCTCCTGACACCACCTGTAATCCCTTCAGTACACTCTCTACATAAAAAAAAAAAAAAAACACTCACTATCTCTGGAGCGTGGTGTTAAATTTCTGCTAATGCAAACTGAAGATTTCCTACAGCTGAATCTTCACATTAAAAGCATTTAACTGGTGAAAAGTGAGTTGACTTTTATTTTGAAGTAAGCTAGTCATAGGTTGGTCAGTTAACCTAGCTAGCTTACTGATAGTGATCCCCAAGAACATATTAATGAAGCAAAACAACAGTCATTTTCAGCATATTGTTGAAAGCAGATCAGTTTTAAATATGTCTGGAAGCAGTTTTATACTGTTAGTTCTGATTTATATCACCATCCCTTACAATACAAGTAGCTCATGCTTACTGTGGAACATAGAGTCAACATGTAAAATCACTCTGACTGTCTATAAGCTTCTTTTCAAAAACATCTAATCAGTGAAATGCTTTCATCAGTTATATCACATTTTTCAGAGTTTCGCAATCAAATGGGTGTCTGGAGCATTTTAGGACCATGTTCAGGTTTTCAGAACACCTCTTCAATGATCACACAAGGCAGTAAAACAAAAATAACACAATTTTCTCACCGTGCGAATATGACCACAGATCATCAGGCCTACATTCTTGGTGAAGGTGTGGACCAGGTCCAGAAGAGCTGGGCGAGAGTTGGGGTAACCAGTCATCACCAAACACTGGGGTCTACAGTCACACACACACCAGAGAGCACATCAGCATCAAAATTAGTATATAACTGAATATACTACTTAAACTACTTAAAGTTTTTCATCTTTATATTCACAGAATTGTCATCTTCCAAATCTGCCATGTCCTCCGACCTTCACAGTGGCCTTTAGTCTTTTAGTACAAGACAGACAAGAGGGGAAAAAAACAGGCCAAAAGTACTGCACATCAAAGCAACTATGTTAAGCACCAAGGGATTAAGTAGAGGCACTGAGTGAAGACAAGAAAGAGTTCAGAAGAACACACAAGTCATTCTGACGACACCCTCAGATGCCTTCTAATCCCCTGATTAGTTTGCTGCCATGAGAACTGTCCTAAGACATATTATCACTACTAAGTCCTCAAAAACACCACTGTAATTTATAAGAAAGTCAAGTTTCAAGAAAGTTAACTTACTTTATTAAAAGATTAGCTTTTTTTTCTTTTTTGAAACATATGCGATCATTTATCATATACTGTGATGACATGTCAGGAAGGTATGAAAAAAGCTACTGCTCAAGTCTAGCACAAAGTGGTCAATATATTTTAGTTTGAACATGATAACGTTCCCTGGACTATGGTATCAAAAAGCAGTGTAATGGTACTATATTGGTATTGGCACTGAACCTTGGGTATTATTGGTTATAGAACATTTTCAGATAATGCAAAGTAGGCCTAACAAGGCACATTTACACTGTCCACTGGGCTGTCAATGTACATATAAAATAGCTCCATAACATTTTAGGAAACAAAGCACAGCCCTTGTATTTGTAGTCCACATGGACCAGGGGTCGGCAACCCGCGGCTC